>JAQGBS010003922.1:0-10904 GCA_034698545.1 Acrobeloides obliquus
GGAGGTATTTCATTTCTGCCGAAAACTGAGCGATGATTCTCGAGCACGGCTTTATCGTTGGGTAGACCATTTAATTGATCTGTTCGAAGTTTCCTACACAATCCGTCAATTCCACCAAATTCTGAGTTGATCTGAAATTTTTTCGTATTTCTGAAGAAAACTATTTTGCCAGGGAAATTGGCTGAAGTAGTGATGTTCAAAGTTATCATAAAAAGCTAAGCCTAAGCCTTAGGTTTAGGCTTAGGCTTAGCCTTAAGCTTTACGTGATAATGTGATAACGTTATCACTCATCACGTGATATGTTATTTTGTAAATTTTTGGAAAATATTGAAAAAAATTTTAAGGATAAGTTGCAGACTCCCCCCCAGGCTGCTCATGCAGTTCTGATTTTACCTTATCCAACGCTTCCTGGTTTCGAAGTTCCATAAGAGAGCGAAGCTCTCCTACATTCACTTCAAATTCTTCTTTGGATCCCATAATGAACTATATAGAATAGAAAGTTTTAATATAGAAATAAAGATTTCAAAATTTTTTTTCAAATTAACATATTATAGTAGGTTAATTCCTAATCAACATTCGAATAATAAATTCTTTAAAAGTATCTAAATTTGTGTTTTTTAACTATTTGGGTTGTGTCTTTTGAGCGTAATACATGTTTTCGTGTCAATATATAGACTTTTTCAAAAGATGGGGGTTTTTCAATGGTACAAATTCATTTTCAAATGTTTATAGTTGGCTATAGAAGTAGAGTTTTGACGAAATCTTCGACTCTACTAGGATTCTTCTAGTCGGGGGAATCGATTGCATGCATTGCCGAGGCATGAAAATGCTTTCCTGATCCTGATTCAGGGAATATAAAGTTTTTGAGGCACTTTCGAAGTATATCCCTCGTAGAGTACCTCCCCGTGTTCAAAATCAAAAAATTCCTTCAAACTCGTGTTTCCCATGTTGAAAAGCCCCCTGATATCGACAAATTCATCAAAAATTGTAAAATTTATCAAAAATCGAAAAATTCATAAAAAAATTTGCAAAATTCGTCAAAAATCGAAAAATTCGTACAGTCAAAAATTTCATAAAAAATCGACTTCTATATCCAACTATCAACATTTGAAAATGAATTTGCACCATTGAAAACCCCCATTGTTGAAAAAGTCTGTATATTAACACAAAAACATGAGTAACTCTCAAAAAGACTTATTGTATCGTATTCAGCATGCATTTTTGCATAATATTGAACAAAAATTTCAACGAAAATGAGCGAAAAATGCCGAAATTAGACGTATTTTTTGGGCCGCCAATACTTAACGAACAACCCAGTCTGTGTTACATAAAAAATGCTTGTCTTGAATATTAAAAATTGTCTCCTCTTTTAAAAATTGTTTACAAAACGATTAAAAGTTTTTTAAATCATTCTAAAAATAGAGTAGATAAGATAAGTGACCACGCAAGAAAGACCAACTCAAATGAACCCAGACAAAAAAAGGTAAATATAGTTGAAAAAATTGATCAAAAATCGAAAAATTCGTCAAAAATTGAAAAATTCAACAATTCGGAAAGATCATGAAAAATGGCACATTTTTTGTTTTTATGGCATGTTTTGAATCGTTGTAGTTTTCGAGATAATTGATTTTGAAATTTTGAATTTGTGTACAAGCTCTTCGTTGTAATACACAAACTGTTTTGTTTGTGTATTACAACGAAGAGCTTGTACACAAATTCAAAAATTTCAAACGCAATTATCTCGAAAACTACAACGATTCAGAATATGCCGTAAAAACAAAAAATGCTCTATTTTTCATGATCTTTCCGAATATATCATTTTTCATATGATTGTAACTTACTGGTCCTTTAAAGGGGGTGCATTTTTTTCCATTTGGGAGACAAAATTTTTGTAAAAATGACCCTATTGGGGGTAAAATGCGAAAAATCGATTGTCGCATTCCTAAAGCGTTAAAATGCTTTCTTGACCTTGATTCAGAGTAATTAGTAAATATTGGATTTTCGCTTCAATACACACTCTTATTACCCTGAATCAGGATCAAGAAAGCGCTTTCAAGCTTCGAGAATACGCGTAATCGAATCCCCGCATGTAATCACCCTCAGAAATATGATTTTGAGGGAGAAATTTGAAAACTTTTCGATTTTCGCTTCAATACACACATCTATTTTCCTGAAAAAACCCCGTAACAGTAAGGAAAGGCCATAAAAACCTTAGTATGGATGTACGTGAGCCGCACTGTATAATTTTTACATAGAATCTCGACAAAAATTACGACTCCCATCATTCAATCGCTATTCAACAGTCAAAATCGTACAATATAACGTTTATTAACTTATATACAAAAAATGAATTTCGATGCTGACAGGTAGGAAGATTCATTGGTAAAACCAATGGCTAGGAAACTGAAGGGTAATGAATCAATTCCCGTATTTTACTCCATTTCATGACGCAAATTGCCCTTTTTTAAACCACTAAAAGAGAGAAGTTAGGGGATGAAAACCTGCTCCAGGACGTAACAAGTAATAAGTCGATTTTCGTTTTTACTAGTTGCGTTGAGCGTGAGAGTCATTTCAGGCAAACAGACCAAAATTTTACGTATCTTTAATTAACTTCTAGAAAACAAAATTTTTAATTTGACTTATAAGTTTTGTAAACAATTTTCGTTTACTTTCACGGCGGTCCAACATGGAAAATGGGCGAAATGATAAAAATGGTTCACACCATTCGATTCAGCTTATCGAGACGAGTAAAACTAGTACCATATTTTATATATTGAATTTCATAGCCGAGTGGTTAGTGTGACAGTTTTGGAGTTTATAGATCGAGGGTTCGAGTCCCGCTTCGAATTTAAAGTTCAAATTCAATGAAATTTTTTGCATATCTCTAATGGCGTTAACCGTTTTTATAGTTTCACACATTTTTGTTCATTTTAGACCGCCGTGGTTTCTCGAAAACTTTAAATTCGAAGCGGGATTCGAACCTCGACCTATAAACTCCAAAGCTGTCACACTAACCACTCGGCCATGAAATTCAATATATACAATATTGTACTAGTTTTACTCGTCTCGGTGAACTGAATCAAATGGCGTTAACCGTTTTTAAAATTTCGTCCATTTTTTCCCAAAAATTTTTTTGTTGAAATTTGGGTTTTCTGCAAGCATTCCTTTATGATCGTCTCTTTGGGCAAAAACAAAATTTCTGGTATTCCTTCCAAAACATTTCCCATGCAATTTACTATAAAAAAAATCTAACATAAACAGTTTTGCAAGCAAGAAAAAACCTAGCGAAAATTTTCTTTAAATTGTGTTCTTCAACAAATGAATAGAGACCTAAAAAAAATGAACCAAAAATGGCACATAATGCTCAGTGCGGAGCGGAAGACGAACATAGCCATTTGTGCATGGATATGTGTATTACGTCCTTGCTTCAAATTATCTTTCACACACTCACATAATGAGATGTTGGAGAGATTTTCGTAAATACTGTCGTCGTCGCTTCTCACGAAAACGAGCATTGGGGACGAGGTTTATATGATGATGAACCAAAAAAAAATGTCGAGGTCGTAAAGCAATTCAATAAAAAATAAACGTTCCTCGTAATCATCATGAATAGGCTGGATAAACGCTTATGAAAAATGTCTCTCTGCTTCAGGGAAGGTTTGTGTATTGAAGCGAAAAGTCACAAAGATTTCATAAATCTTCTGTAATATACTAAGTATTACAGAAGATGATTGAAAGTGATTTTTTTCATAGTCTGGGGTGTGTTTTCAAGGGTTTTCGATGCGTGCAATCGATTTCTCGCATGAAAATTATACCCTTTATGGTGATTTTTGAAAAAAAAATTTGAAAAATTTTCGCCAAAAATTCAAAAGTACGATTTTTTTGGTTTTTTCACCCTGTAAAGGTATCTAAATGCTTGAGAATGTATAACCAATATAAAAACAAATAAAGAAATAAGGTGGTTGAAATGAAAATTCCATATAAAAAGATTAGGAAGCCAATTTAGCCATTAGAGACTTTTTACAAAGCCTTATAGTGTTTCTGCTAATCTGATGAAAACTCATGAGATGCCGAAAAATTCATGGTAATTTTTCACTTAAAAAAATAATTAGATTGACAAAAAAGGGAAACAATTTTGTATAGGGTATACCAAAAATATGTACAAGGTGTATAAAAAAACCGGAATTTTGGTCATTTTTTCATGTTTTTTTCGAACCGAAAATTTAAAAAAAAGGATCCTACTAGGGCTAATTTTATGCGGGAAATCGATTGCGCACATCTAAACGCTTTTCTGATCCTGAATCAGGGAATCGGAGTGTGTGTATTAAAGCAAAAATCGAAAATTTTTAGGTTTTTCGCCTGAAAATGACTTTCTGGGAGTAAATTTATGCGGGGGAATCGATTGCGCGCCTTCCCGGAGCTTGAAAACGCTTTCCTAATCCTGAATCAAAGAAAAATTGATGTATATAGCAAAAATTGGCCATCGCTTCAAAACATACACCCTGAATCAGGATCAGCGAAGCGTTTTCATGCTTCAAAAATGCGCGCAATCGATTCCCCGCATAAATTACCCCCAGAAAGTCATTTTCAGGCAGAAAATCTAAAAATTTTCGATTTTCGCTTCAATACACACACTCCGATTTCCTGATTCAGAGTTAAGGAAGCGTTTTCAAGCGTTAAAAATGAGCGTAATCGATTCCCCGCATAAAATTAGCCCTAGATGAATGTTTTCCGGACAAAAATAGAAAGTTTTTCGATTTTCGCGTCAATACATCAACTCTATGCCCTGAATCAGGATAATTTTCGTTTTTTTACTCATCCTGTTACCAAATAAAGAATTTGAATTTTTGCATTTTGCTTACCTATTTGATTGACTTAGAACAAAAAAAGTGTTGGCTTATAATAATAGTTCTCTAGCATTTTCATCATCGATATATTAATTATAGACGCACGTTTGAAGAAAAAAATTGTCTAACCAAATTTAATGAATTACTGGAGGGAAGTCTTTCAAAACTCAAGTAATTTATCACGTAAAAAACAAAGAGGAAGAAATTTAAAAAAATGTTTTTGAAGAAAAGTTTTTCTCATACCTCAGCAAGATTAGAAAGCATACAGAAATGGGGAAACAGAGTTTAAATAATATGCAAATTTTTAACGAATAGATGTTGCTATAATGCAAGCTCTAGCTTTTAAAAAATAATGGTACAGTTTAACCCGTTACGCTACCCCACGGGACCGGTCTTTAGGTGGCATCCCTGCGTGGTCGTGGGGTGGGGTATAGGGCCCTATAGAGATCGGGGAATCGAATTTGTAAAAACAACTTATGCCGTTCGCCTTAGCTCGTTGAAAGGAGTAGAACGAGTACCATAAAGTGGGGGATTCCCGACCCCAAAACACCCCTTTTAGATGGCATCCCTCGTGGTCGTGGGTGGGGTATAGGGCCCTATAGAGATCGGGAAATCGAATTTGTAACAAATTTTAAGCCATTTTATGCGATTTTTCACGATTTTGGGTCAAAAATAGAATTTTTGGGGTCAAAAATAGAAATTTTGGGTCAAAAATCAATTTTTTTTTAGTCAAAAAGAAATTTTTTGGGTCAAAAATAGCAATTTTTAGGCCAAAAATAGAATCTTTTGGGTCAAAACTAGAATTTTTGACCTCCTAAATAATTTTTCTGGGGGAAATTGATGTTCTAAAAAGTTGTTCTACATACAATTTCAGGTAGAAATACAACTTTGTCGCCTGGAACCTTCAATTTATCAAGAAAGTGTCTCTCAAAAACATCAAACATCAAAATAGATTAGACACAGACTAAGATGAAAAATTTAATCCATTAAAATTAAGTTTTAATACAAAAACAAATTCCCATTAGAGGTCTGATGAAATTTTGTGATAAAATGCCAAAAATGTGCTCTATTACCGCACTTTTTGGTGCTAAAAGCTTTGGGAAATGGGACCGTTCAAATAGCGTTGTAGTGGTTGCCATGGAAAGAAAAGATAGCACATAAAGGAGATTCATTAGCGTGCATGATGCCTTGAAACTTGAAGAAAAAGAGAAGATAAAAATGAGAAAAGATGAGGCCACGCATCTCGGAAAAAGATGCGCACAGTTTTGGATGATAAAATGAGGATATGTCAATGGGTGTAATTATGTCCACCCTCACAAATAGAAAAAGTGGGAATCGTTCCGTGTTGTCGACTTGATAATGAACTAGTTTTGAAATTTTAACTCAAATGATGTAAAAATTTACATGTAGGGCTAGAAAAGAAATCATAGAAAAAAGTGTCACCGCAAAACATAGGATCACTCTTCTTTCAAAAAAAGTTGACAATTTGCATTCCCGAAAACGCTTTTCTGACCCTGATTCAGGGAAAAACGGTGTATTTATTGAAGCGAAAATCAATCTATGAAAATTTTTGAACGGATAGTTCTCTGTTGTCATTCCAATGACTCCTTTGCTAGGTGATTCTCTTGACCAGCCATCGCGGTGATTACTGATTATACAAATACCGCGGTGATTACACAAATACTAGGCCCGACTACATCACTCCCCTCTCCAACTTGAAGTCTGGCTACACCAATGATTTTAGCGAATGCCAGGTCATCGAGCTCTAGATTACCGCTGCAACCCTACTCACGACCCACTCGGGTAGCTTCTGGAACCGGGATAGAAACATTTACGTGAAAAAAGCAATCAATAAGATTCTAGGAACATTGTTCTAACTTCTCTTGAATCATCTAACAAAGTATGATGATAATTTTTCACACGTTTTCAACACTTTATTCATTAAGCCTAATTTAAAACACATTCCGGTTGGTTGACGCGCTGTGCAACCATCGTTAGTGTATTATTCCCTAATGAAAAGCCTTTTTTAGTTTCATTCTAGTCAAGAAAATTGGCGTGTGAGAATTTTTTGCCAATTTAGCAAAAAAGTTTGGTAATTAAAATTTTTGGAAAAAATTTAAATACAGACTGTTAAAGTTTAGTAACTAGTATCGATTAGGTAAAAATTTCACTGAACGTGAAATTTTTCGAAAATTTTTTTTTAATTATTTAGAATTGACCCCTCTAGAGGATTCCCCGCATAAAATTACTCCCAGAGGGGTCAATTCCAAATGATGAGAAAAAATTTTTTCGAAAAATTTCACGTTCACTGGGATACCTAATCGACACTAGTTCAAAAGTTGCTTTTCAAAAATCAAAGTTAAAATAATCCATTTTCCAAGCTAGAAAAGAATTCAACACGCAGAAAAATGATCTCATGAGTGCAAATACTTATTTTCATGCCAAAAAAATATCTGCTCTAATCCGTAAAATTGCTCCAAAAGCGTCGAGGCCCCATACATCATCAGGCTTGCATAGAAGTTTTATTCATGCTCATTGAATGGAAAATTGGGCGTTGTTGTTGTGCCGTTCGCACACTCAAACTAGTTGCTGGCATTTAAACTCGATATAAAAAATATGTCTACCTTATGAATCTGTTATGTTTTTTAAAAAAAATTTTATATATCGAGTTGTCTCATATTTTATTGAAACGAAAACCATGAATCAGGGGTCCTTTAAGTGATATCATCAAAAAAGATCGATTCTACGCATATAAAATGAGGGTTATACACACACTTTTGATATAGAAAGCCCTATTAATCGGGATTCGTGCAATACCCCTTTAAAAGGAGGATTTTCTACTGATTTTTTCACTGAATTATGCACGAGATTTTTAATCGGTTTTTCTCACAAATATAAAAATCAAATGAAATTTTGTATTGGGCAATAAGAATGATCAAAATCAAATAGCGTCTTTAGGGGCCATTAGATATTACGTTATCATGTTGGGAGGGGGGGGGCTCAGCCCTCGTCACAAAAAGTTGATAACGCTAGTGCACTTTTGATAAAGTCGAGGGGGGTCAGCCCTCTTAACAAAAAAGTTGATAACGCTAGTACATTTTTGATAACGTTGGAGGGTCTAAAAATCCGAAAAAATTGGTAACGTAATAACTGGACAGCCCTATACAATGAGGAAAAAAGCTATGTATAAGTTCCGTAGGAAGTACTATTGCTTATAAAACAACAATGCCCACTAGATTACAAGCATTATTCACTGTCCGGTATTCGGCGGTAATCTAGCGTAATTCTCGAGTTTGTTAGCAAACAAAGTAAGCAACAATGTTAGTTACATAGCGCAATAAAAAATTACCTATATATACAGGGTGAGTCAAAAAAGTGCATTTTTGGGGCCCGAAAAAATTTTTTGGCACCAGAAAATTTTTCATTAAAAATGACCCAAATAGAGCTAATTTTATGCGGGAAGTCGATTGCGCACATTTTCTAAGCATGAAAAAATTATCTTGACCCTGATTCAGGGAATGGAATTGGTGTATTGACGCGAAAATTTTTCTTTTTCGCCCTACGCCAACTCCATTCAAAAAATCGAATTTTGATCAAAAATTGAATTTTGGTAAAAAATCAAACCCTGAATCAGGATCAAGATCAGGATAATTTGTTATGCTTAGAAAATGTGCGCAATCGATTCCCCGCATAAAATCGTCCCCAGATGGATGCTTTACGAACGAAAATTGAAATTTTTTTCGCGTCAATACACCGAATCCATTCCCTGAATCAGGGTCAAGGAAGCGTTTTCATGTTTCAGGAATGCGTGCAATCAATTCTTCGTATAAAATTATCTCTATATGGGTCATTTTTAGTAAAAAAATTTTCCGGTCCCAAAAAAATTTTTTGTGCCCACAAAAGTGCATTTTTTTATTCACCCTGTAGTAGTTAGACTTTATTTTGAGAGCCCATCAAATTGGGTGAAGTAGATTTGTTGAAACTAGGAACAAAACTGGCAAATAAAATTTCAACAAAAAAACTTGACATTACACTCACAACTTAAAACAATAGAAAATGAAGGCGACTTTCACGCGGCCAATATTTTCTTCTTATAAGTGTATTACGTGAATAAATTTACGGCAATTTTTCGCGGACGCAATCAAAATACGTACTTACGCAATTTAAAAAAGTAGAATGTGAAAATTAAACGAATTATGCCCCAAAATTCAGTAAGTGAAACCAGTTCGTTTTACGTAAGAGGAACCATTTCGTTTTAATTTGGGCATTTTTAGATTGAAAATTAATTTCGGATGAAAATATCTGCGTAGGTATCCACAACAAGCACAATTATCAATGACGTCCAGCACAAAAAAGGAATGATAGATGTGCACGAAAAAATGGGAAAAAACGAAAATTTTTGTGCAAAAAAGTTGATTTTTTGAAGAAGAATTCTCACATATATTATACAGGGTGGGCCAAAAAAGTGGATTTTTGGGGGCCCGAAAATTTATTTTTCTAAGGGTAATTTTACGTGGGGAATCGATTGCGCGCATTCCCGACTCTTGAAATTGCTTTCTTGGGCCTGATTCAGGGAAAAAATTAGGTTTTTGAAATTGTGAAATGCGCTTCAAAACTCTATTTTTCCTTGAATCAGGATCAGGGAAGCATTTTCAGGGTTCGAAAATGCGCGCAATCGATTCCCCCGCATAAAATTACCCCTAGAGGGGTCATTTTTAGAACAATACAGATCCCAAAAAATTATAAAAATCCACCTACCCAGTATATTCAATATCCATGTTGTTCAATATATATGTTATATATTGAAAAACATGGATATTTTGTTGGTTAATAAACGATAGAGAACAAGTGTGGTAAATCACCGGATTAATTATTTTCCGACATGTTTACGTGACAATTTTTCTATTTTTAATCTTTTTTGAAAAAAAGTTCAAACATGGATACAACAAGCCGTGAGAGCTCAATTAAAATAACAACAAAAACACGAAATGGGAGCAAAATTTCGCGTTAAGTGTTGCATGACCTATTTCTTAAAAAGGAGGTAAATTTTGCAGCAGCATCTACGAAAAAAATTTTTTTGGAATTTTTACAAAAATGACTTTTCTAGGGGTAATATGCGAAGAATCGATTGCGCGTATTCCCGAAGCTTGAAAATGAACCTGATTCAGGGAAATAAGAGTGTGTATTAAAGCGAAAATATGAAAATTTTGGATTTTTTTCAGAAAATCATCGTTCTAGGGGTTATTTTATGCGAAAAATCGATTTTGCACATTTCCGATGTTAGAAATCGATCTCATAAATTTTCGCTTCAATACACACTCTTATTTCCCTGAATCAGGGTCAGGAAAGCATTTTCAAGGTTCGAAAATGCGCACAACCGATTTCTCGCATAGAAAACCCCTTATAGGGTTATTTGGGTGAAAATTAAAAAACTTGAAATTTTTTGAAAAATCGCAAAATTCTCTTTTTTTTAATTACCCAGGACAAAAATTAACTAGAGCAAAAATGGACAAAAATCTGGTGCTACTAAGGATTAGCGAAAAAAAATCGAATTTTGGCCATTTTCGCTTCAATACAATACCCTGAATCTGGGTCAGGGAAGCATTTTCAAGGTTCGAAAATGTGCGCAATCGATTTCCCGCATAAAGTTAGTGAGGTCATTTCTAAAGAAAAAAAGTTTTAAAAAATCACGTTAAGTGGACTCGCTAATTCTTAGTAATACCGAAACTTAAGTGCTTAAATGATGTAAATTTACAAGCGTAGGTTTGGGCTAAGACTTAAGCCTAAGCCTAGGCTTAGGCTTGGGCTTAAGTTTAGGCTTAAGCCTAAAGTTCGGAAATGTGCGCATTCGATTTCCCGCATAAAGTTACCCCCAGAGAGGTCATTTCCAAAAAAAGGAAAAATTTTTTTTGAAAAAAATTCACGTCTAGTGGGCTCGCTAAGCCTTGTATCAATTATATTTTAGTTGTACCAAAAATCTTCTTATGAAAATTCCTATGCGCTCAAAAATGGTGCAAAAATTAGCCTCAAGTGCAAATTGATCACTTCTCAGCCGCA
>JAQGBS010003923.1:0-10904 GCA_034698545.1 Acrobeloides obliquus
AGGAAATGGAGGCCATAAGAGATCGACTCTAAGCACTTAAATGGATAGATTTGGCTAGGTAAAGAGAGAGCAACCCGAGCGAGTCAAAGGGTGAAAAAAAGGTGTTAGATTGAGGATAGAGTGAGTAAAAGACTGGTCAATAAGGTCAGTATGATCGTAGCTAGGTCAAAATCGCAAATAACATCAAAATCGTGTTTCTCGCATGAAAAAAACCCCTAAAGGGTGAGTTTCGTTCAAAAAAATCAAAAAAATTTTTTTGATACGGACAGAATTCACACGCCCCATTTAAGCTTTTTTGGGGGTGGAGGAGGGGAGAGGTGGAGTTCATTTTGGAAAAAATGTTAAGGTCCTAAAATGGGTCTGCTGAGGCAGTGTTCCAGTTCTAGAAACAACTCGAGCGGGTTAGGGCCCTGATTCAGGGAATGGATTCGGTGTATTGACGCGAACATCGAAAAAATGTGTTTCCTTACAGCCCGTGTTTCCTTGGTAGGTTGTGACTCCGAGTGGCACCCCCCCCCCCTCCGATGCTCCCCGTTAAAAATGTATTAGTTATTACTAATACTTAAAGGACCAGTCCACTTTTGGATGTCATGTGATAGAGCACAAAATTGAGCATTTTTTGCTTTTATGGCACTCTCGAGTTGTTTCTGGAACCTGGTCACCATCTCTCTCGAGTTTTTTTACAGCGCTCTCGAGTGGTTCCTGGAACCTAGTCATCAGCCTTAACCCATAGCCGTCAAAATGCACTTTTCACACAAAAAATACTGATATTCTAAAGACGCGAAAAATTTCTCATTACCCCATGGAACGCAAACAAAATGAGGAAAAAAAGAAGAGCAAATATGTCAAACAGTGACACTAAAGAAAAATTATTGGCTTTCCCATCTCTTTAAATCGATATGTTAGTTCCTCAATTTTCCAATTTGTTTACACAAAAACCAAAGCGTAAAAGTGAAAAAGTGTAAAATTTAATCTGATTCTCGCCGACATTTTTTATGAAATGAAACTTAACAAACTTTTCGCCGAAAACTAAGCTCATTATGCGGCATGCTCAAATAGAAATCAATATACTTTTAAAAAGAAATGCTTGCCCATTGGGTGTAACTAATTGTCTAATCAGAAAAGAAAAAATTTAGCCAAATGTGTCGGGATTGAGTCTGAAGAAAGGAATTGAAAGAAGGGAAGGAATTGCTTCTAGGCTTAAAATAATGTCTAAGACATAACAGTTAATACAGAATGAAAACAATGTAGCGGTTTGATTGTAGGTGTTCGAAGCTCAGATTTTATACTTTATTACTACGGATGAGCATCGACCTGTCTTCAGGTTGTGTGAGTCGACCACAGTGTTGTATTCGAGTGCAATACTCGAATAACGAATCGAGTAGTGTACACAACTCGAATCACTATTCAAATGATTCGAGTACTACTAAATGCTTCCTTTTTGCTATTCAAAGTGAATTGACTAGTAGTAATGGTATTAGTAGGGAGGGGGACGACACCAGCGTCTTAACATTTGCGTCCCAGGCATTTGCGTTCCGACATTTGCGGCCTCGTTATTTGCGGCTCAACATTTCGGCTCCGACATTTGAAACACCGAAATTTGCGGCCCCATTTAAAACCGACATTTAAAACCCCGAGAATGTTGAGCCGCAAATGTCGGGGTTTCAAATATTTGAGCCGCAAATGAAACCGAAGGGTTGAAAAACCGATAAAAAATCGAAACCGAAGGGCAAGGAAAAGATCGAAACCAAACGATTTTTTATCGGTTTTCCTTACTCTACTGTAAACACTGTAAGATTAAGTGTTAAAGGACCAGTGTAACAGAAAAATCGATTTTCTGGAAATAAGCCTATCATGTAGAACTGCGTTCATTGATCATTTTTTATTTTTACACTATAGGGCGTAAACCTCATTTTCATGGAGAAAAATTGCAAAAAAGTGAGGTGACTGGGGACAGTGCAAAAAGGAACTGTACTTGGCGGGGATCGAACCCGCCACCTCTGGTGGCAAAAACCTAGCACTTTGCCACTGCACTACAGAGGATATCTGTCTTGATCCACTGTCTTCAATTTTGTTATTTTTGTACTGCCCCTGAAATTTTCCCCAGTCACCTCACTTTTTGCAATTTTTCTCCATGAAAATGAGGTCTATGCCCTATGGTGTAAAAATAAAGAATGATCAGTGAACGCAGTTCTACATGATAGGCTTATTTCCAGAAAATCGATTTTTCTGTTGCACTGGTCCTTTAATGCGTTAACTTAATAAATGATATCATTTAAAAAATAATAGTGCATTTCTTAATATCCACCTACACACTAATGGAGGAACCTAATATCAACCGTATATATCCACCCTCGCTCCATCTTCGATAACATAAAAACTTTCTTAATTAACAACTTCGAAAATTGGCTTTGTAGGCTAAAGAATCACTCATCCAATCACATCCCTTCAAGACGCTATTTTCAACTTGGCAGAAGATGTTATTTTCAATCTGTTAGATTCATTTGGTGTTATTATATCCGGCGCTAATTCATATCCGGTGGCAAGGATCTTCCTTAATATAAAAGAAGATTTTTTAATTTGTATATCAGTGAAAGTTCAGAAGCCCGGAAGTACGCTAATGTTTTTGAGTGCTTTTAGTGGTATGTCACAGATGGCCTGATACAAAAGTTGAAATGCCTTGGATTAAGATTTTAGTCTAGATGGTGTTTTTAGTCGGTGGATGATTTTTTTAGCGCTTTCATAAAAATTTGGAAATCTAGGTCATATAATAGCCCGTTTTGCGATAGAAAAAACCTTGTTCAAAATGGATAGGATTTTGGTTTTGCATTATTTCACTTTTTTCAAGATTTTTTAGACCATGGTACTACCTTGTTGGTCTTATATAAGATTTGTTGGCATGCTTGTTGTGCTAGCAACAACTTTTGGTATTACCACTGTTGTTGAAGGATTTTTCTCTTTTGCCGATCCCAACAGCACGGCAGCAAGTATTATACGAATTGCTCATTTGCAACCGAATGAGCCAACGATCCAGCATGAGCCACATGTGTTGAAAATGTGCTCCAAGGATTTGAAAGAGCGCGGCATTTTGCCAGCAGACATTGGTTTACAGTATGAATTTGTAAAGATTACTCCCCCCCCCCCCCACGAGACCTTAGTGGCCTGGTGACAGAATTGGGGGCAGTGGTGTAGAGTCAACTAGAGGGCACTTTCCGTTGTTTTTTTTCAAAAATCATAAAAATCCTTGTGAGATGTTGTGATCTTCCAGCATACGAATCACTAAGGTTCATTTTAAGACTTTTCCAGTACGGCCCCCAGATGCGAGTAACGAAGTTACCAAGGAAAAATCTTTTGGGCACAAGGGGGAACCGAACCCTTGTTAGTACCGGTGATGCCAGCGCACCCGACCACTACACCATGGTGGCCACTGAATGGCTTTAACTAAGCAGTACCAGCTACAACAGTAGAAACTTTTTCTGGCTCGCTGGGGGAGGGGGGGGGGCAAAATAGATTGCATAATCCCTTACTGAATAAGTATACTTAGAATAGCACCCAAGATAAATACATTTTTCAGAATCATCACCATGGAATCATGTAATCGCTTCTCAGGTGTCGAACAAGCAGCATATCTCCACTACATGCAAAACACTAGTGTCTACTTCGGTCCCGGTTGTAACAACGGTATGTCTAGACATACCATCCTACCTTAAAATTAACTCTCTTTACAGAGATGTTAGTCATTGGACGGTTGGTCTCGCGATGGAATGTGCCCATTATTGCACACTTGTCTGGAGATGATGCCCTTTCGGATAGGTCTATTTTTGATACGCTCGGATCGGTTGCATTGACTTCGGCTACCGAAATGGCCAGGGCAACGTTGACGTATTTGCAGTTGTATAATTGGAAACAGGTGATGAAGTTTAGGGTTGTACGATAGTTGAGGATTCATAAGTGGATTTGGCATATGTGATCTTTTAGTTCAGTGATAGATCACTTTCTGAGTACGTCAAAGATCGGCGTACCGAGGAAGTGATCTATCACTGAATCTCGAACCCACGAAGCTTTTGCCTATATGTTTGAGATATTGCGGGGTCGATAAAAATTTTCTAGCCGGCATCCCTGCATGGTCGTTTTGTCCCCCACCGGTGTTACTAAATCGAGGTTCGACTGTATATGTTGTCCTAGATTGTACTTGAGGTCTAAATTGACAAAGATTCATCGACTATGAAAAAATTCCAATTCCCCATTTTAGGTCGGCATAGTCCGTTCATCTATTAACTTCGAGCGTCTCAGTTTATATTCCCTCAAACATCTCCTCAAAGACAATAACGTTGAGGTAAATGTCGAAATTGAGCTTGATCCATTCATGACTCCAGATGAGATCATTGCCACCGGAAAACTCAAAACTTTACGAAACAAGGCTCGGAGTAAGTTTTCTTATGCATATAGAAAAAAGCTATAATATTCCGTTTCATCATACTTATAAGGGAAGTGCACCAGTTGATGGTGCAGATTTCTGACATATGTAATTAACATCTTGCGGAGCCCCACTTCATTACTCTATGGGGTAAATAACATCCTCAATATACAGCTTTTCAGAGCCTTTTCAGCTTAAAAACGAGTACAGGGTGTAAAAAACCGGAATTTGGGCGATATTTTCATGTTTTTTCGACCCGAAAATTTGTTTTTAAAAATGACCCTATTAGGGCAAATTTTATGCGGGGAATCGATTGCGAGCATTCCCGGAGTTTGAAAACGCTTCCCTGATCCTGATTCAATGAATCGGGGTGTGTGTATTACAAAAAATTTGAACCCAGAGCGGTAACGGACTATGTAGGGAAAAGGAACAGAAGTTACATGTCTATATAAATTCTTAATTTATAGTCATAGTTGCTGAACTTGGCTTGGATTTACATACCGTAAGAAGCTTTATGGTAGCATGTCATAGATCGAATATGAAAACTGCAGAGTATGTCTATGTGTTGCCATGGCTAGCACATGTAAGGATTATGATGATTGTGACTGGATGGGAGGAGGGGCATGCCACTGTCAATAAGAGTATGCCGAATGTGCACACCACCTATCCACTTCCTGAAAATTGACAAAAAAGAAGAAAATAAAATAATAAAAGTCTGCACTTATATTTTGGATCCGAGCTTATGTGGCAAAAAAATCTCACCCCTCCGAAAAAAATTCCGAGGGTTAACCCTCGAAAAAACAAGGATTATTTCATTTGATTAGGTTTGAGGGTTGTTCCCCAAAAATACAGGGGTTAGCTTAGAGGTGGTGGGATACTTGCGGACGGGCATTTGCGGACGGGACATTTGCGCACAGGACATTTGCAGACGAACATTTGCGGACGGACATTTGCGGATGGACTTTTGCGGATGGGACATTTGCGAACGAAAAATTCAATTTTTTTAAAAAATTTGAATTTTTCAAACGTTTTGTCCGCCAATGTCCCGTCCGCAAATGTCCGTCTGCAAGTATCCCACCGCCAGCTTAGAGAGATTTTGTGAGTGTAGTGATAACGTTATCGCAAAAATTGTTATCACTGTTATCAAAATGCGTTATCTTATCACCTATCACACTCTTATCATTATCACTTTGAACATCACTACCTCTCCCAACAAAAAATCAAAGCTAGTAGTTTAACAATATACCGGGTTAATCTATTTTAGCAACACGACCACTATCCCTGGGAAGCAAATAACATCGAGAAGAACGAAGTCCGTTTGGCATTCGATGACTCGATTGTCATCACCGCACATGGATACGACAAGAAATTCATCGAAGAATTTGAACATCGTTTCTCTCAAATTACGGGGATTATTAGCTCTCATGTAAGTCTGGAACACAAAAAACATAGACCTATGATTTTCTAGTATGGTACACTGTCGTATATGGCATTGTATGATGCCTTGTTTTTATATGGGTTGGCTGTACGGGATGCTTATGAGGAGACGAGGAATTTGACATGTTATTTGGACGGAAAGTTGGTATGGAGGAAGATGACAGCTAGGCAGTTTATTGGTATGAAATATCAAAATTTTGGGTATATCTAGGGTTGCTAGATGCTTTTTGACAAAAGTTGCAAAAAATTTTATAAATTTGCAAAAAAAATTTCCAAATTTGATTTTTGGCCAAAATTTTCATATGTCCCTGATTCAGTGAATACAAATTTTTAGGAGCTACCGGTCAAGTCCTAATGAACAATAAAGCCGTTCGCGTTCCAAGCTACGCTACATATCAGTGTGTTAACGGCACAATGCGAATTGTGGTCGAACTAACTGCTCGTCTAGGAGATCAAAACAAATGTGCTAAAGATAATAGCGACTGTGCTGATCACGTAAGTGACATAAATACATTTGTTCATCAAACAAAAAATATAAATTCAGGTTGCCCATGAAACACTTCCCCATTATTGGCGAACTTACGACGGCTCGAATCCATCGGATATGCCCAAATGTGGCTTCGATGGTAGTCTGTGTGACTATACAATATTCTTTATCATAGCTGGTATAATATTATTCATCTCTCTGGCTATTCCACTAGGCTGGTTGATTTATAAACGAGAGTAGGTTTTGCTAAACGCGTGATCAAATGGATAGGGATCAGTGATATGAAAATGTACGATTTTCGTTACGTTTACGTGTACGTGTATTACACGTACACGTTCATGTAAAAATGAACGTGTACGTGTACTACACGTACATGAATGAACGTGTACGTGTAGTAAAATACACGTTCTTACACGATAAGAACGTGTCGTGTAATACACGTTCATCATCACTGATAGGGATGTGGTCCTTCATTTTTATTAGCGATGGTTCAATCCCGCCAGGGTGGAATATCAAAATTTTGAAGCTCCCTCCTACATTAGTCAAAATCGAATAGCATTGATAGTCAAAAAATTTTCATACAATTTTAAAGGTGTTTGCTTTTGTGGACGGGTGATTTTGTGTTGTTTAAGAATTATGAAACAATTTTATTCACTATCTGTATCGACTCAACTTGAATCTTAGCAAACGAACAGCCGACTCCCAGAGCTACCCAGGAGTTAGCGAAAGGTGGTTTTGGTCACTCGTTTGCTAAAGATCTGCAAAAGGTACAAATAAATGCAAACATATGATATTACATTTATCACAAAATCACCAGCCACATTTTTACACCTTTTTTGATTTGATAGAAAAAACTAAAATTTCGACCAGGATTGAACCCACCTTGTTCAAGATGAATTTTTTCTTCTCTTGATCCTGCGCCATCAATAAACCTTCTTCTAATAAGAAGGCTGGAAATTCCCTACATATTTTTTTCAGAAAAGAACGTCTTCTTTATGACATGACATGGCGAATCCCAAGAGAGCAGATCAGAATTTTGGATACTCATAATACGGTAAAAATTGGAATTAACAAAACCTTATCCAATTCCTACTACCTGACGCCAAAAAATTGAGATTTGCATAGTTAGGTTCTAATTTCGGAGGATCCACTTTTGAAAATATTTGCCTTGGTCTTCATCATAGACGTAGCCAGGGGACTAATCCCCATCTTCATTATCCGACCCCCTCCCGAAGGGGTTGGATAATCGAGGTTCGAAATATGCAAATTTCGTAAACAGTCAACCCTGAGAGATAGAACCTAGCAAAATATAGAGTTCGCGAAATTTTGTGAAAAATTCTGATTCTGAAACTGAATTCCTGATTTTGATTCTCAATTTGAATTCTGAATTCGGATTTTAAACCCGGATTCTGAATCCAAATTCCAGATTCTGAATCCGGATTCTGATTCTAAATCCGGAACGGATTCTTTCAAATTTTTCGACTCGATTTCGACTTTTGAACACTATTGCCCCCCCCCCCTAGATCCTGCACTGCTGTGGACCCCTCTTAGCTACGCCACTATATTATCGTAAATACTGCACTTTTAATCTATAGTCATGGTTTGATCTCGCTATGATCAAAATCCAAAAATTTATGATTTTCTTTTTACAGAGATCTGAAGGCTCGATAATCAAATCTCTAAGCTCGGTTTCTTATGCCGAAAGTATTGGCTCCAAGGCCGATGGACGGATTGCAGCCAAACAAGCTGTAGCCAATGGTGTCCGTGTGGCTTTCAAGCGCTACCAACAGACTCGCAACTTGACTTTTCCCAAGGCAGAACTTGTCCGATTGAAGGAGCTGAAACTCCTCGAACATGATAACTTGAACAAATTCTACGGCATCTCTTTCAATCAACAAAATGAGCTGATTGTCATGTGGGTTTTATGTCCGAGAGGAAGTTTAGAGGTATATTTAAATCCCTGAATCAAGAAAACTTGAAAAAAATTGTAGGATATTTTATTCAATGGTGATTTGACGATTAATCGAAATTTTCAAGTTTCTTTCGCTAAAGATGTTGTCAAAGTAGGAGATCAAAAAGAATAAAAAATTTGTAACTTTATTTTAGGGCCTAACTTTCCTCCACGCCTCTTTTCTCAAAACCCACGGCTTTCTATGCCTCCAAAATTGCCTAGTCGACTCGAACTGGACGGTAAAATTGACAAATTTTGTAACTGAAGAAGCTATTGCGGACAAGCTTCGACACAACGAGCTAAAACCATTCCGTGAACCTGTAAAACGTAAAAAGAAGCAGGAAAAGGATGGAAAAGACGAAAAGGACAAAGACAAGGATGATAAAGATAAGGAAAAGCGCAAAAAGAAGGACAAAGATGATACGAGAAGCATAAGTGATGACGAAAACGACGAAATCTTGGAGAAGAAGCAAAGTATTGCGGATAAAAGTAATAGGCTTGTTTGAAAAAAATTCTCTCACTGTGTATCTTGCATCGAGTAGTTTAGAAATATGAAAAATTGGGTTTGTTTGTAGCATAGGAAAATTCGGATTCGGATGCGCGAACTTGAACACAAGTTGTACCTAAATTAAGTTGTTATTCCCTAAAATAGACTTCTTAACCGCCTGCGCTACCGAGCCGCTGAGTGTCTCTTCCTTATTTCCAGTTCTTATCCTTCTATTGTATTTTCCATATGCTACATGTTGAATTGGATCTTTTGAGAATTAGTTAGCTTCTTTAAATCTTCTTTTGACACTGGTTCGGTACCAAGTATCAACCAAGTGTGAGTTACGAAAAGCTAATTTTCAACTTCCTATGGACACCAAGGAACTTCACATAGCTTACAAAATTTTTAGGATATATCCAACTGGCACCTGAAATCGTCCGAGAGCTCATTGCTACGAAAACTTTACCACCAGGCAGCCAACCAGCCGACATTTACAGTCTTGGCATGATTTTATATCAAATATTGTTCAAAATGGAGCCGTTTTCTGAGAAAAATATGCCTCCTGAAAGTATGTTATCTTAAAGTCCGTCAACAACACTTTTCTAGAGATCCTTAAAATGCTCGCGCTGGCAAAAGAAGACGAACAAATCATCCGCCCAACTTTCCCTAAACAAGAGCAAACTCCTAATAGTACCGAGGAGGTGTATAACCTACAACTTCTTTCTTGCATTGAAGCATGCTGGCTGGAAATTCCCGAAATGCGTCCGAACATCAAACGGATTCGGACTTTGGTGAATGCAAATTTGAAAACGACGTAAAAATTTTTTTAAATTCTTTGTTGAAAAACCACAATTTTAGTGGAAGCGGCTCTCTTGTCGATCAAATGATGAAAATGATGGAGGATGTAAGTTTTTCCAATTGAACCTGATTTTCAGATTTTCGTGTCAATGTCAATAAAATTTGATTTGAACACTGTATTTTTAGTATACCACAAGATTGGAACAACTAGTCAAAGATCGAACTGCTATGCTTGAAGAGGCTCAACAACAAGCTGATCGACTTCTCAAAAATATGCTTCCTTCGTAAGAATTGATCGGCTTAGACTTAGGCTTGATTTAGGCTTGGGCTTAAGCTTGGGCTCAGGCTTAGGCTTAGATTTATGCTTAGGCTTAGGCTTAGGCTGAGCTTAGAGTTGGGCTTAGGCTTGGGCCTAAGTTTAGGCTTAGATTTATGCTTAGGCTTAGACTTGAGCTTAGGCTTAGACTTAGGCTTAAGTTTAGGCATGGGCTTAGGCTTAGACTTAGGCTTAGGTTTAGGCTTAGACTTGGACTAAGGCTTTTGTTTAAGTTTTTTTAAATCATTTTATAATTCGCCCATTTTCGAACGTTTCAAAAGTTGAAATTTTTTATATTTCAGTTCAATAGCTGAAGATCTTAAAGTTGGCAAGCCTATCATTCCACAGCTTTATCCGGGTGCCACAATTTTGTTTTCTGACATTCGTGGATTTACAAAAATCTCGTCAACTTCGACACCGTTTCAAATTGTCACATTTTTGAACGATTTGTTTTCTGGTTTTGATTCGATTATTTCGAAACATGACGCGTACAAGGTAAAATCAGTCTCAGATTTTTGGCGAAAATGGCTTTTTTGATATATAAAAATTGCATTTTTGGAAAAAATGACTTTAAAATGGCATTTTTTCTTCAAAAATCGCCTTTTTAAAGGTCTATGCCGCGTACCTATTGTTTTATTCAAAAATTTTTTTGCCAAATTGGCAAATTTTTTGTAGTTAGGGGTAATTTTATACGGGAAATCGTTGTATGCAATTTCAAACAATGAAAACATTTATCTGACCCTGATTCAGGCTATGTGATGGGTGTATTGAAGCGAAATGAACTAAAAATTGGATTTTCTCCGGAAAATTATCTGTTTTTGAAAAATTGAAAAAATTTTCATTTTTTAAAAATTTTCAAAATAGGAGCAAAACATATTGGTTCCCTAAATTGAAGAAGTGATCATTTTTTGAGCTGAATGGGTCTCCTTGAAAAGTTGAAATTTTTGAAAAAAATTGATAGCATTTAAAAATTGGCTTTACACATTTTTTAGGTTGAGACAATTGGAGATG
>JAQGBS010003924.1:0-10903 GCA_034698545.1 Acrobeloides obliquus
CTAGCATATCATAAAGCTTTTAATGGATTATGTGAAGGTTTGAATTTTTCGATTTTTAAAAATAAAAATAACATTTTAGTTTTGCTCAGAGACCATAAAGAGGCCTTAGAAGAGCTTAAACATGAAAAATATGACATTATTTTTGCGGAGCAAGTTAATTTATGTGGTTTGGCTTTAAAAGAAGCCCTTAATATTAAAACTCATTTTTGGATAAGCGCGTAAGAAATTTTATTATAACTTTTGTTCATGTTATAAGCTCATGAGAAGATTTAGGCTGCGCGCTAGACGTCTCGAACTTGAATTCGAGACGCTAAACGTCTTGAACAGTAATTCGAGATGTTTAGCGTTTCGAACCACCTGTTCGAGACGTTTAGCGCGCAGTCTTATGAATTTAAGCAAACGTTCAATTTCAAAAATTTTCTATGGTTGATACACTCATGGACAACAGTAGGGAATATTATGTTTAAAAAAGTGCAAAAACAAAATTTCACAGATCTGAGTAGAAAAGGTCTTTTTGGGTGCGATTTTTTTCAGAATTTAAGGTTTGAAAAGATTGCGTGTTACATCCAGGGGACAAAAAGATACTATCACCAGGGTGGCATCATCCACTGGGTGAATCACCCACTATCACCCATCACCCACTGGGTAATGGTGGGTGATTCACCCAATGCGTAATTTGGGTGATGCCACCCACTGGGTGATGGATGGGTAAATTTTTCGTACTATCACCTATTTTTTCGTCCCATGAGTGTACACAAACTAAATTTTAGCATGCCCATAATGGACCATGTCGGATGGATTTTGGGAGTACCTACTCCATTATCTTATGTACCATCCATCGGAGAATTGAATATTTCTGATAATATTACATATTTTGAAAGGATACAAAATATTATTGAATATATTGGAAATACTTATGTTTACTTAGAAGGAATAAGAGAAACAACGAGGATTTTTCGGAAATATTATGGGTAGATATTTTAACTAGTATAAGACAAATTTATTTTTAGCCAAAATTTTTCTGATGTTGAACAAATAGCTCGTGATTCTCCAATAACTTTTGTTTTGGCGGATGAATTTTTGGATTTTCCTAGACCAATTTTGCATAATACTATTTATATCGGTGGTCTTGGGATTAAAAGTGATACAAAAGGATTACAAGAAGTTAATTTTTATATTGGGTTTTGTATTTTTTAATGCAAATTTTAGCCTTATAAAAGTGAGATGGAGAAGGGCAAAAATGGAGTAGTTTATTTTTCATTCGGCTCTTCCGTAAAGACGAATAATATACCAAAAGAATTCAAACAAAATTTATTAGAGGCTTTTAAAATGATGCCAGACTATCATTTTCTTGTAAAAATAGATAAAGGAGACGAGGTTTGCTTTTTTTAAATCTGTCCTTATGGGGAAGGGGAACACATATGGAATGTTTCCCTCCTCACAAAAATTTTTTCTTGTCGATAGAGCCCAAAAGTTGTCAAAAAAGCGAAAAAAAGAAGTTACACTGCAAACAAATTTGGAAAAAGTTATCTATGGAAAATTTTTTAGGGGAAGTCTTTGTGTAGCAAACCTTTTCCCCTCCCCTTATAATTTCCCAATTTAGGAATTTGAATCTCTAGCGAAACCTATTTCCAACCTTTTTACATTCCAATGGGCACCGCAAACAGACATCTTGTCACATTCTCGTTTAAAAGCATTTATTACTCATGGCGGATACAACAGCCTGATCGAATCTGCTAGAGCTGGAGTCCCGATAATTACTTTGCCATTTGTTATTGATCAGTGGAGGAATGGTAAAATTGCAAATTCCTTGTTTTTAATAATAAATAAATAGTTTTAGGTCGAGTAGCAGAACGAAATGGATGGGGAATAACTTTTGACAAAAAGAAACTTTTATTTGGGCCAAAAGAATTTTTGGATGCTATAAAAACAATTTTACAAAATCATAGGTAATTTCAAAATTTAGGGATGAGAACAGGAGGGATAGAGAGCTAACACTCTTGGAAGGGAGAGGAGCGCATAATGGCCCGGTATATCAATAGAGTACGATTTTCGGGACAGCCAATCCTTCAGTCCCTCCTGTCTTCTAATCACACGTGGGCGCGTGGTCTGTCGTAAATTTTAAAAAGCACAACCTCCATGGTCACTCGGCTTATCTCACAACCTGTTCTAACAACACAACACACCGCCGCTCACTTATGTTTCTAATACCTTATAGTCAGGGTTTCCATTTTATTTTTTGTTAAAGTTGCATAATTTTTTATCTGAGGGTGCAAAATTTTTTCGATATTTTAAATCATAAGAAATTGGATCAGATGATTAACAAAGTTGCGCATTAAGCCTACTAAGAAGGAACTTTTTGTCGAAGGTTGTAGCTGTGCAAAAGTTGGCAAGAAATGATTAGAAATCTGACTATAAAATTAGTAGTATTTTGGGCGAGTTGTATTTTGATCGAGTTGTAGTTGGGGCGAGATGTAGTTTGGGCAAGTTGTAGTTTGGGCGAACTGATTTTGGGCAAGATGTAGGGTAGCTAGGGGGCTGGAACCTCTTCTCTCTGTGCTGAAAGCACCAAGAAATTTTTTATACATAATGGTTTCCTTATGATTTTTGGAGGTTCAGCCCATGTCGCCAAATCCTGCCTACTCCATGCTGTTGACACAAGTAAGAAGAAAAGAAACAAATAAAGATTTATCAGAAAATGGGGCAAATTTGTTTTTTTGTGTCTCCTTTTATCACTTTTTTAGCTACCAAGAAAAAGCACAACGAACCAAAAGACTTATTCTAAGCAAACCCTTCAATTCAACTGAAAAATTGATTAAATATGTACAATTTGTGGCAGAAAATGACGGAATATTACCAGAACTTCAAAATGAAGGAAGAAATTTGAGTTTCATTGTTTACCATAACTTGGATATTTTTGTGCCTTTCACTGTTTTTATTATACTTTTGATCTATTTAGCACTGAAAAGTTTTTTATACATCTTTAAGGTTGTATTTTTACGTGCACACTCTAAGAAAATGTTTGTAGAAAAAATTAAAAAACAATAATTTTGTCATTTTTTAAATAAAGTATAAAATTTTTAACATAATTTAGCATAAACCATGATAAAGTAACTTGATCCTAGACTGGGAATCGATTACGCGCATTCCCGAAATGTAAAAACACTTCCCTAATCTTGATTCAGGGAAGAAATATGTGCATTGAAGTGAAAATGTAAATTTATGCTCTTCTTAAAGAGGTGCAAATTAGGGCCCTTTCTCAAAAAATTTTTTGTGAAAAATGACCTTCTAGGGGTAAAAATAGGGTGAAAAACTGACTGCACACATCGACATCGCTTGGAAACACTTCTTTGACCCTAATTCAGGGAAGGAATCGGTGTATTGAAGCGAAAGTCAAACATTTTCAGATTTTTATGAGAAAACTGTCGATTCTTAGATTTTTCTACGCGGAGAATCGATTGCACGTATTCCCGAACCTTGAAAACGCTTCCTTGACCATGATTCAGGGAAGGGGTCGGTGTATTGAAGCGAAAATCAATTTATTTACGTAAATACGTATCTCTTCCCTGAATGGTCAAGGAAGCGTTTTCACGGTTCAGGAATGCGCGCAATTGATTTCCCGCCTAGAAAAACCGAAGAATCGACAGTTTAAAAAAATCCGAAAATGTTTGATTTTCGCTTCAATACACCTATTCCTTTCTTGAATCAGGGTCAGGGAAGCGTTTTAAAGCTTCGGGAATGAGCGCAATCAAATTCCCTGCATAAATTACTCCTAAACAGCCGGTTTTCCGGCTAAAATTCAAATAATTTACATTTTCACTTCAATACACACATTTCTTCCCTGAATCAGGATCAGAAAAGCGTTTTCACGCTCCAGGAATGCGCGCAATCGATTCCCCGCATAAAATTATCCCTAGGCAAAATATTTTATCCGTTTTTGGACAAAGCAAAAAGAATTGGCTCTAAGCGGGTCCGAAAACCCGTGTTGCTTAACTTGCCAGATAGGACTAAATCGCTCATAACTGGGGTCGGGAAGTTTTGTATAATATCTCTTTTTGAAACAAACTATACTTGCTATTTTATTTTGAGATGTTCAAATTTAACCAAGTTGTAATTATATAAAGTTTTCGTGCCAATATCTCAGCAACGAAGCTTCAGACACCCAAACTAAAAATATATTTATAACAAGTAAAGTATGCCTCACAAATTCCTGCTAAAAGTAGACAAAAATCGATTTTACATGTCTAAAACGTCCCTTGTTAGTTGAAATTATGATAACAATTAAGACCTCGGAAAGATACTTGAGACCTTGACTTTACAATAAAACTGTTTTTTGCATTTATATCTTTAGTTTAAAAAATTTTAAATCATCTTTTTGGATATTTCGGTCTCTTTTTATTTTTTTTTAAATCCTGGCTACTGTTAAAGGACCAGTCCAGTTTTAAACAAAAAATTTAAAAAAAAAGTACATGATGGGACGATCGTTTTGCGCCAATCCCTTCAATATACAAACACGTTTAAATTTTTGATGCAATTTTGAATCTCATTCATCTCTTCAGGGTTAACGAATTAGAATTTACGTCCCATGTAAATAACGATCGCTCCATCATGAACTTTCTTTTAAAATATTTTATTCAAAACTGGACTGGTCCTTTAATATGGCTACGGCTCTGCTTCGATGTCTATTTTGATCAAAAATTAAAATCCTTTTATTCAATACAATTTTTGCATTTACAATGATAACTCTTCTGTCGAACCATTTCATTATTAATAAATTTATCATTTGTAATGGTATATGTCCTTCTTTTTTTATTAGGCTTATATCTATGCCATAAACTTATAATTATTCTGATTGGCAGCATTCTTGGTCGTATTGATCGACGATTTTTCTTGAAATTAAAACACATTGCCAATTACAAGAATAGTTACGACAAATAAATAGTACAAGTACATATAAAGGGGTATTAAATTCTGGTATAAATATTTGAAAATCGGAAAAATTTAACAAAATATTATTTTTTTAATAAAAATAACTTATCAGTAAAGAAATGAAGTTATGACGAGTTAAATGAGCATGTAACTCGTAATTTTAGAGGAGTGTTTCTTTTCTTAATGTATGTGTTAGGTACGACTTAAGACCGTAGTCTAGAACGATTTTTATAATAAGACTTAGAAGTCTTTTTGATTGTCAAAGATCTAAAGTATCTTATCAGTAAAGAAGTAAAGTTATGATGGATTGAATGAGAATGTAACTCGTACTTTAGAGGAGTGTTTCTGTTTTTTGATGTATGTGTAAAGTACGGCTTAAGATCATAGTCTAGTTCGATTTTTATAATAAGGTCTTGTGTTAAAGATCTCTTAAAGTGTCGAGGAAAAATAGTTCGAGTCAGTGAAACGAAATAAAAATAGTTCGGGTCAGATTAGTTGAAAGAAACTGATTTCATTGTGTTACTTGGGTTTAAACGATTGACCTCGCACAAGTTGGGTGGGGTTTGGAAGAGGATTATACATGCGTGATCGGATCGGATCTACGACGATCAATGACGTAAAAGGATTTCTAAAAATTGCATTTAAAACACGTAATTTTATTTTTAACAAGAAAAAAGTTTATAAATTACATAAAAAGTGTAATAAAATTTTGAGCTAGTTCCCTTCCGCTTGGAGCTAAATTTTTTTGCCAAATCGTGTGCGCAAATGTCGGGGCGCAATTATTAGCGCGCAAATGTCGGCGCGCAAATGTCGGCGCGCAAATGTCGGCGCGCAAATGTCGGCGCGCAAATGTCGGCGCGCAAATGTTGGCGCGCAAATGTTGGCGCGCAAATGTCGGGGCGCAATTATTTGCGCGCATATGTCGGCGCGCAAATGTCGTTGCGCAATTGTAGAGCGCAAATGTCGGCGCGCATTTGTTGGGTGCCCAAAAGTCGGGTGCGCAAGTGTCGGTGCGCATATGTGAGAGCGCAAAAGTCCCCCACCCATTTTTTTGCTTTTTTTAATCTTTTCTCAGGCGAAAAAATAGGCAATTTTTCACAAAAACTTGGTCAAGATGGCGTTTTTACGCTTCGGGAGTGCGCGCAATCGATTTCTCGCATCAAAATTATCCCCCTAGGGGAATTTTCAGAAAAAAATCGAGAAAAAATTTTTTCGTAAAAAATTTACGTTCAATGTCGCTAATCGATAGTAGTACCAAATATTTTTAGCGTACTCAAAAGCCGGTTTCTGTTATGTGTGGGCAACTATTACGCATGATGGAAAGACTCTTCTAAGATTGCTTAAGAGATAGTTAGTTAGCTTAGTCAGGTCAACACATTTTGCTGACTGAAAAAGATATTTTATAAAAACTACTCTTTTCTTTCATGTGAGAAAAGAGCCTCAAAGAATTCATTGAGTCGCCAAATTAAAAAAGAACACTTGATAGATTCTTCTTTAATTTGTGCCTTTATAAATTATGTATGCTCTGAAGACTTTGACTTCTTAGGCTTATAGAGTCTTCTTAGAAAATTTTTCTTTGTTTTTAGAATATTTGATTTTTGCATGAAAAATCGTGTGAAAGTGTACAAGTTCTATGTAAAATTTTATTAACGTAATTTTCTTATTCTTCTTATTATTACAGGGTGAGCCAAAAAAACCGTACTTTTGCGTTTTTGGTGAAAATTTTTCAAATTTTTTTTTCAAAAATCACCTATAAGGATTATTTTCATGCGAGAAATCGATTGTACACATCGAAACCCCTTGAAAACGATTTCCAGATCGTGAAATATCAATTGTCGTATTTTCAAGTATTACAGAAGTTTATTAAAATTACTTTTTTTGCAAAACAAGTCTTGGGTGCATTTTCAAGGTTTTTCGATGCCCACAATCGACTTCTCGTATGAAAATACCCCTTATAGATGGTTTTTGAAAAAAATCTTCAAAGTTTTTTGCCAAAAAACGCAAATACGGTTTTTGGGTCACCTTGTATTTCTTGCTTGCGCTTAACTTTAAGTAATATTATTTCCCATGGTAATTTTTTGCCATGGTAATATTCTATGGTTTGTTGTTAATGAATTGTTTGAAACTCTCTAAGATCGCTGCTTATTTAAAGAAATTTATTTACGGCATAAAAATGGCACTAGGTCTTTGGTTACGGCGACGATTACCAAACATGGTTACCGACCTTGGGTTACCGGCTTCACACAAGGATTCTCATGAAAAGTGATGTTTTACAAAATTATTACTGAGATCATGGGATACAATTTTTTAGAATACCGATTTTTCTCTAATACAACCCCGGGGTTGTATTTTTCGATCCATCTCTAGAGGGGAGTTGTATTAGAGAAGGGAGTTCTATTAGAGCTCAAAAAGTTATAACTAATCCTCCAAAACACACGGACATTACACGTTTTGATAAGAGGAAGCAATTTTGGGGGAAAGTTTTATTAGTAGGGGGATTGTATTTTTTTATCCATCTCTAGGGAGGGGGGTTGTATTAGAGAAAAACCGGTATTATTTTTTATGAAGAACAATCATATGGTAACCAAAGGCCGGTAATCAACGGTCGGTAACCAAAGGCCAGTAACCAAAAGCCTAGCGCCATAAAAATTGGGATGTTATTTTAATTGTTTAATTTAACATTTTCATACTACAGGATTGGCCAAAAAAGAGTCACTTTGTCATTTGTGTGCCATATTTTTCAAAAAACTATAGGATGTTTTCTATTGAGAAATCGATTGAATGACAAAAGTGTCCCTTTTTTGGCCCACCTTGTACAAAAAATTTTTTATTGATCCAAGTGTAGCTGGCACATAGAAAAAGTATTGTTGAAAAAAAGAATTTCCGGGTTTTTTCTCAGACATGTCAAAGAGTGCACTTATAAGAGACTAAGTATAGAAAAAAGTGTTAATCTTTTTAAATGAATTTAGCACCAATGTGAACACAACATAAAGCCATGAGAAAATTAACCTTCTTCTTATTTAGGCTGCTCTCCAATCATCTCTCACATTGGAGCTAAATTCATTAAAAAAATATTAAAACTTTTTTTTCTATGCATAGTCTCTTATAAGTGCACTCTTGTGATATTTCTAAGAAAAAAACCCGGAAATTCCATTTTTCAACAATGCTTTTTCTATGTGCCAGCTACACTTGGACGAATGAACATTCTTTATAAAAATTGCTTTGTTGTCCAGGCATGCTCTGCTTTTATATATATAATGACTGAACAATTTTGCGCGTGATTCTACACGACTTTCTAAAAGTTCTAAAATTCGAACAAATTAATTTTTAAATCTATTTCACGCAGCCCCGAGGGGCTGCGTACCGTTTGGTTTTTAAACCACTGTTGTATGACTTCCAAAAGCGTTTTTAGGGGCTTAAACTGTTTCAGTAATTTTTATTTATTTATTAGATTTAAAGCTTATATTTGATGAGAAAAGTTAAACACCTGAGTTGGCTAAAGATAAAAGTTCACCAATCTTTGATTTTTGTCACACAAAATCGATAGTTTTCTTTTTTTTATAAGTGGTCAATTTGTTGTTGAAAGTTTAAGGCAGCTTTTCTTTTGTGTAACATCCCAAACTAAACTGAATGGAATTAATAGGACATTGCTTCTCGGGAAATGTCAAAATGAAAAGTTTAATGGCTTTATTTGAAAACAAACTTTGCTTCGCTACATTTTATTATTTATCAATTTTGCGCCATATGATCCAATTTTTTATAGCTTTATAAGTACTAGCATGTTTTTTATTAGAAATCAGCAAAATCATTCGGTCAAAATCAAAATTTTGATCGGGTAAACATAGAGTGAAAAATCGATTGCGCACATTCCCGTCGCGTAAAAATGCTTCCTTCATCTTTTTTTCGCGAAAATAGCGCAAATTTTAAGCATTGTAATTGAAATTACAATGCTTAAAATTTGTAATTTCGAACGTCAAAGAGTTTTAAGTGAAATAGTGCTATTTTTGCGAAAACAAGATGAAGGAAGCATTTTCACGCGACGGGAATGTGTGCAATCGATTTTTCACCCTATTTTTACCACTAGAAGATCATTTTTCAAAAAACATTTTTTTGGAGAAAGGGCCCTAATTTTCACACTCCCTTTAGATTTTTTTTAGCAATTTATCTGTGCAAAATTCTATTTAATCCTATTTAAGACCTTCCATACTTTTTATAAGTAATTATTTTGATTCTTTGTGGGTTTCGTCTTTACTAACCAAATAAGGGTCTTCTATTTGTTTGTTTTAATCCTATGGGCCTTTCTGTTTGTTGTAATCCGATGATCTATTCATGTGCGGCGTATAATGCATGAAAGCTTTTTTTAGCGTGAAAAAATTTTTCTTACATATCGATTTGTGTATAATATAATGTTTGATTTGTTATTTTTTTGAAATGTAAAAGAGAATCATTTTTGAGAAATGATTTCCCATACGGCGGGAATAATTATTATCAGAAAGCTAGTGCTAGACTAGTGGTCAGAATGAATATATATTAGTTTATATGATGCTTTTATTCCTTTAAAATCTTGAAATTTTTAATCATTTTTAGCTTTTATTTTATTCTTAGCTTAAGTAAATGTCGAGATGGGGGTAGTTGTGGGTTAGAGCCGCAGAAAACCTACTTTTCGGTTATTTTTTATCAACTCGGGTTGGTCTCGACCATATGCGTAGCCAAGGGGGGGGGGCTTTAGCCCCCCTCCCTTGTCGTCCAAAAATTTAATAGAAATGCGCGATTTTTTAAGGAAAAAACGCATTTTTTAACAAAATTTCACGTTCAGCCCCCCCCCCTGTCGCCGATTAGCCCCCTCTGTCGCAAAATCCTGGCTACGCCTATGGTCTCGACCAACTATGAAAATTATGGCAGAAAATATTTTTTAATAAAAGCAATGTCTATTCACAAAATTTGTGTAATTTAGTACACATTTGAAACTTTTCTTCGTTTGGTCTCGACCAACTATGAATGTTTTTCCATTAAAATCGATTTAGTTATAAAATAATTTAAACAATAGAAGAAATATTGATTAGAGGCAAAAACATCATGATTGGTCGAGACGAACTCGGGTTGGTTTCGACCAATCGGTTGGTCTTCACCAACCCAAGTTGGTCTCGTCAAACTTGGGGCAATAGACACAAATGCACTGCACAGTTTTTTAAGGAATTGACCGCACAAGATCAAGAAAAAAACGCATTTTTTAACAAAATTTACAGCCCCCTTCCGCACGAATCTTCTGCACATTTTTGAATTTCTTTCTTACCTTTATTAAAGATTTTTTGCCAATCGTTTCAATAAACACGATTTTATTGAAATTCAGGCAACTTTTATTAATGCAAAAAATGTGCGGAAAATCCGTGCGGTATCTCCTTGCGGATGTAAATGTGCGGAAAATCCTGTGCGGTAGATCTGTGCGAAAAATTCATGTGCGGAAGATCCGTGCGAAATTTTTTTGTGCGGTGCATTCGTTCCTATTACCAAACTTGGGTTATTCTCAATCAACCTTGAATGTTTTCGCATTAAAATCGATTGTTTATGCATAAAATAATTTAAATAATAGCAAAAGATTAGTGGCAAAAACATTCATAGTAGATCGAGATCAACTCGGTTGGTCAAGACCAACCAACAAAAGAATTGCTTATAAAAAGTGTGAAAAGTCTTAATAGGATTGGGGTTTTATATGCATACTCAAATCACACAAATTTTGTGAATAAAAACTTGCTTTTGTTACAAAATATTTTCTACGAAAATGTTCATAGTTTGTCGAGACCAACTGAAAAGTTGGTTTTCTGCGGTTCCAGTTTGTGGGTAGTACCACCTCCAGGTCCGTGTTTAACCCATTTTGGACGAGAACTCACACAGACGATTTTTTTTTTAAATTTTTATGCAAAAATACTTAAAAATGGTATAGAAAATGATATCCGTTTGAATTTTTCAAATTACT
>JAQGBS010003925.1:0-10902 GCA_034698545.1 Acrobeloides obliquus
TAAAATTTTTCAAAATTGTATTTTTAGGGTGATCGTATCGTTTTGGCTGGAAAACATTTTTTGTTTGTTTATTCTGACGATATGGGACTTCACAATATTGCTAGTTATGAAAAAATTAAACTTGAATATGTTGAAGCCTCGGCAGAAGCGTAATTTTTTAATTTTTAAAAATCTGGGGAGGGGTAGTTGGATGCTTCTTCATCAGCTACTATATTAAAATCTCCCCCTCCCCCACCTTTTAAGATTGTTTTGTTAACAAAAAATCTTGTTTTTAGCAAAAATTAACCATTTTGAACTTTATTTTTTATGCTTGTTATAAGGGTGTGTACGTGAAGTTTTCATGTTCAGCAAGATCATTTGGTGATAGGGAAATACCGAGAACAAACTTGTTGTTGCTGTTCATGTGAAAGTTCACAAGACAAATGACCTTGAAGAGTTCGGAAAACCCCAAGGACGAACCATGGTACAAAGTATTTGATGTTTATAAACACAAATTTTATACTTTGGAACATCAAAATACTTTAAAGGTGCAGCCAAGGGTCAAAATTTAAAAAAAATTTGCCAATCGACTCACCTCGCTGAGTGCTTTAAAACGAGTATCATATAATGGAGTTTTGGAAGCTTGACCCATGCCGATTGGTTGAGCAACGGTCAGCCAATCGGCCATGAGTCAAACCCCATGATATGAACTTTTGAAGCGCTCGTCGAGCTGAATCAACTAACGAAAGTTTTTTAATTTTGGCCCTTACCTGCACATTTTACTCTTTCGTGCACCAGGATTCACGGACTCTGTAGACCTCACTCCGTCCCCATAGCTCCATGATGCGGGTGCGCTATTGAAAATTCGTTTTGAGACAAACAATATACAAATCCAAATTTCAGACTCAAATACCAACTTTTTGAAGAGGCTAAACAAGAATTTGAAGACGATGAAAATGAGTTTGTAGCCCAATTAAAAGATGAAATTGAACAGCTCAAAGAAGAACACCAAAAACTTATCGAACGTTTAGAAATCGAAAACGTAAAAAAAGGCATAAAAATTTACAATAACGATTTTTAGCGTGACAAAGAAGATTTTGCATGCCAATTTTCGGAAATTGAAACTAACTTAAAAGAGGCGGAAGAGCTCAAAAAAGCTATTGAAGAAACAGATTATGATAAAGAGTAAGTTCTTAAAGGTGAGGTGCAGATCATAGGTCATTCTCGGTCGAAAAATTTTTTTTGCCAAAACAGCCTATATAAGGGTAAAATCATGCGAAAAATCAATTGCGCACATTCCCGAAGTGTGAAAATGCTTCCTTGACCCTGATTCAGGGAAATAAGAGTGTGTATTAAAGAAAAAATCGAAAAAATTTGAAATTTCTCCCTCAAAATCATATTTCTGGGGGTAATTTCATGCGGGGAATCGATTGCGCGCATTCCCGAATGATTCCCTGATTCAGGGAAATTAGTACATGTTGGATTTTCGCTTCAATACACACTTTTATTTCCCTGAATCAGGGTCAAGGAAGCATTTTCAAGATTCGTGAATGTGCGCCATCGATTCTCCGATATTTCTCTGAATCAGGATCAAGGAAGCATTTTCACACTTCGGGAATGTGCGCAATTGATTTTTCGCATGATTTTACCCTTATATAGGCTGTTTTGGCAAAAAAAATTTCGATCGAGAATGACCTATATCTGCATCCCTCCTTTAAGAAAATCCTTATGAAAAGTAATTAATGGCAAACTTTTTTCCGACGACCCTGTAATTTATAAAATTTTAAGTTTTCTTGCCGATTTGGCGTTAAAAGATGAAGATAAAGAATTAGCTTTAAATCTTAAGGCCGAAATCATTGTGATCACGGATATACTGAAACAAGTTGGAAAGTCTAAACAAGTAAATAATTTTTATGCGTTTCTACAATTTCGGATAAAAAATTAGGTGCTTTATGGACCAGCTCAGTAATGAAAAACTCGACACTATAACTTTTGCCACGTTTCATGTTCGTCAAGACAACTTTCGCCACGTTCGTGTCAATATACATATTTATTGCAAATCAGGCACCTCAATTAGTCTGAAATGAAGTATGTTTATTGACACGAAAGTGGCGAAAGTTATCGTGTCGAAAGTTACATGGCGAAAGTTAGATTCGTGGCGAAAGTTATAGTGCCAAAAGACATTTTTTGAAATTCTGAAAATTCATGAAAAACGGTTTTTTGTGTTTACAGTAAATTCTGAATCGTTACCGTTGTCGAGAAAATTACGAATGAAGTTGTGATTGTGTATTACAACGAAAAATGCACATTATTACCATTTCCCTGATTCAATAATCATAAATTTCGAAAAATCATAAAAGTGCCATTTTTGGGATACCATGTAAAAACAAAAAAAGCTCCATTTTCATGAATTTTCATAAAATAAACAAAAATGGCAACTTTTTACACGTGGACTGATCTCTTAACGTCTTTCTTTTATAGTTTGCAATTTTTAGTATGAGTTAAAATTAATACTTTCTGGCAAAATCAATGATAAATCTTGTTTAATTCGATTGACGGATAATAAAGGGAGTAAGTTTTTTTATAACTCTAACCAAGGAAGATTGCTTTTTTAAAATGATTGCTTTTTAAAGAACTTTTTGCCGAACTCAATGTGGCCGAATTTGATAGTTTAAGAGAGAAAATTTGCATATTGTATACTGAAATGATTGGGGATCCAAAAAATTTAAAAAATAAAATTGATCTTGTTATAAGAAAGGAGAATTTGGAATGGAAATCATTGGAAGCTGGAAGGAGATCTTCAATCATGAATAGGAGATTGTAAGTTTTATCTTATGGTGGCCCTTGCCCAGTGGCATAGCCAGACCCCCAGCTACGGGGAGGGACACTTTTGGATACGGGGGTAATTTTTTGGTGAAATTTTTATGTGTATTGTTTGGGGCAAAAATAGCTATTTTTTTACATAAAAATCACCTATCTTCACTGCCCCATGGGCCGCTTCTTTTTTGATATTTCACCGTCTTTGACTATACTGAACACAAATACAAAGATCTGGAAAAAACCCCAGAGTGGCACTTCCTTTCGTTTCCTTATAAGAGTACCTTGAAATTGTTTTCTCCATAAAAACATATATTTGATAATTTTTTATAGGACAGAAGCATTAAATGAAAGCTCATTTCGCCGTAGCAGCAATATATTTGAAAAAACAGTACATTTCAAAGATCGGCCTAGTATTATTGACGGAGTATTATCTAGGCCATCAGAAGCTTCAAAGCTTAGTATAGATTTAGAAACTTTGGTTCATTTTGCTCAGGGTTTACTAACAGAGCCTATAGGTAAGATATAGAATATTTTCACACAAAAATCTCGGAAATTGACATAGACTAAGAGACAGACTCTTACAGCAATGATGTAAATTTGTTTCTTTTTCAGGAACGAAGATTGCTGGGTCCCTTCCTCCCCCTTAAATAGAGTAGGGAAAAGGGTAAACTAGTAGAGGGCACTACCCAAAGTCATAAGGACGACCGTTATGTATTTTTGTCCGATGTTCAACCGGCCAAAATATAAGGGTATCCTTATCGTTTTGTCGGGACTTCGTTCATCTAGGGAGTACATACACTGAGTATCCCTTGCCTACGCTACTGCCTAACACCCCGAGCCCTGTCTACGCCATTAGGGGAGGGGCAGCTACCACGTTATTGTTGCCCCTTATTAAAGTTTTGACGTTACACCAAACTATATATGGCATTTCCCGTCAAGATTAAGAAATTCTTCACACTCGGTGCAGTGACAAACTTCTCACTTCACATTTAAAAGGTGAAGGGTTCGATCTGGTCAGAGTCACATCGTTCAAAATAATTTTGACCCTGGCGGGGATCAAACCCTCGCCATTTGAGTGTAAAATGAGGCTCTAAACAATGCGTCATGTTTTATTATTTTAGCGGGAAATTACTAATAATACCAATTTTTTAGTAGAACATCGCCATTTTCTTGAATCATTAGCATCTCAAGTCATCGAAATTGAAGAAAATTTATCAAATCTAATACCCATAAAAAATATGGGGGAGTCAATAACTGAAGAAAATACTCAAATAGCATTTTCAATCATTACTGTGTCAACTTTAGCCTCAAATTTGCAGAGATTTTTATTACAAATAAAGACACTAATAGACGAGACAAATTCTATAAATGAATTTTTGCCAGAGGTTAGTCGTTTTTATAGGCGATTTTTATGAAGAAAATTTTTTGTAATGTTGCATCATCGTATAATTCGTTCCTGCTCATGCCACAATAAAGTCAATTCAAAAATGCAAAATCGAGAAAAAATACAGAGAACAAAATTTGAAAAAGATGTAAAGTGCATCTTCTTATAGTCAGTAAGAAGATGCACTTTTTTTGCACTTACGAAATTTTTGATAGCCTATAGCGCATTGAAGAAGCCTGTCCGAACTGGTAAAAGGACTAATTCGAGCGAAAAAAGTTGCCTCTTTTGTTGATATTCAGAAAGTTATGAAAAATGGAGCATTTTTTGTTTTCATGGCATGTCCTGAATCGCTAACGGTTTTGAGATAATCGCGTGTGAAGTTGGCGATTTTTGAAATTTGTTTATTACAACGAAAGCGAAAAAATTGAAAAATTTTAATAAATTTGTAAAAAAATTTGGTGAGAAAATTTGGCATAAAAATGCAAAAATTTCCTATATTTCCACGTTCTCGGCGTGGTTAATCCGAGCTCCACTATTTTCAAAAATGAGCTTATCACCTATCGGTAATCCCTACGTCCGTCTTGTACCGCTAATCGGTCGGATGGCACATAGGTGTTAATCACAGTGTGAGTAGTGGAAAATACACCGTCAAGTATTTACCAATTTACGGGCATCAGTTATATGCCACGTAGCACAATGGTAGTACTCTTGGACGGTAGCCAGGAGTTCCGGATTTGAGTCCTGGTCGGGTCTGAAAACTTTTGCCTAATTTAAAAATTTCCTAAAAATGTATAATAAACAATTTTAAAAAGTATTGAAATTTTGGTGTCAATCGTTTTCTCTCATCGTCCCTTCAACTTTTGTATTAGTGTCGACGGTTTAAATCAAGCGTTCCCGAGATCCTCCTACAAATAGATACACATTACACGTTTAATGTAGTAGGGTACGGAAGACTGGCTACTTCACGTTTCCCACCAACAATTTTAGATGATCGATTTGGTGGGCTCAATTAGAAAATCTCTAGATTCTTATCTCAGTTTATTACAATCGGTAATATTTTTTACCATTAGCCCACTAAAAAATTTATAAAATTTTTAGAATAATACAATTGCAGAGATCTATAAAGAAAATTTTTCCCGCTATATCCAACGTTTATATATTCTCATTGGTCAGAGTTCAATTACTAATAATTTTTCTCTTTCTATTGAATCGAGATTTGAACAGGTAGGGATTTGACGGAAAATGAAAATAAAATTCTTTTAGATCAAACCATTCTTCCAACAAGGTGTCATAGAAACTGTATATGAATCTTACAACGAGGCAAGTAATCTTCTTTCAAGATATCAGCATTGGCAGAATCCTCGTGCCTGTGTCGTGGCTTCCATACTCAAATCTATCATGGAAATTTGTAACCACATAAAATATAACTATGATAAACAACTCATTTATGGTGTTCTTCGCAAGCTATTGAATTTAAAAGACTTTTTGATGCGTAAGTTTTAACCATACACACAGTAGCGAGCAAAAGTATAAAGGTTTATAATATGCTTTGATCGGCCGAAGATGGGCACAAATTTTCATTCGTTTGGGGTGATGCTTTCCCCTTCTCCTTATCCCACTGGGTGGGCCCCTCCCCCAAGATTGAAAAAATAAAATTGTTTTCTGAGAAATTTTAAAATAAAAACGGAAATTTTCAAAAAAATTCTAAGAGCTAAAGGGTATTACTTGAAACGAGCAATACAAAATAAATTTTTAGTATCAAAAAATCCAGATTATGCTCTCGAAGCAAAGCATCAAACTAATGAAATTTTAAGAAAAATTGAAGATCTCGAAGAAAATATGGCCGTTATGAAAATTGTCACCTATTTAGAAGAAGCTAAAGAACTTTTTAAAAATCAAGACGCATTTTGATCAAGTGCAGTAGATAATGTATGACCTCATGTGTGATCTCTTTTTCTTGGTAATAATTTCACGCAGCCCCTCGGGCTACCGTTTGATTCGTACTGTTTGATTTTTATACCACTAATGTGTCATACCCTCCAGTCACTACGATTTTTTGGCAAAAATTGGAGGGATTTCGAAATTTAAAAATGAGTAATGCCATTCGACTCAGCTCAACGACACAATTAAAACTAATACTAATTGTACACAGATTTGTTTTAGCAGATAAAATTTTTATTTTTTCAAATTTATGTTACTAGGTATTAGAAAAACGTTTTTTACAAAAATTTCACTTGTCTCCATTTTTTTCTCATTTTGGTGCGCCGTGTACTGAAGAAAGTTCTTATATATGTGTGTCAGATCTCTTCAAAACAATTTTTGTTACACAAAGTCCTTCTTGGGAAACACGTCGTAATGTTCACTGAATGAAGTTCATATCATTTTCCAGTAATTATTCGCAGCTGTCTATGACAGATTCGGAAAAACAATGAAACAGTATAAGTTGACCCTGATGATTCTTTAAATTTGATTGAGAATAGAATAGATCTGGAAGTATGGATGGTCTTTGATAGCTTCAAGAATTTACAAAAATACTCGCTTTAGAATGGGATGATGTAACCTTTTTTGTTTTTCCAATTTTTGGCAAATTTTCTATATGATTGAGTATATTTTTAAGACAACTATTTGCCCAACAGGATAATGATCTACGACCAAAAATAGGCATATGCAAAATTTTCATGAAAATCGGAAAACTTTAATTTCGGTTCGGGATTCGAACCTTCGGCCTATAAGTGAAATCACACTAACCACTCAGCCATGAGATTATGATCGTCTGTGTACATTATCGTATTAATTTTATTCGTCTCTTTGAGCCGAATGGCATTACTCGTTTTTAAAATTTCGAAATCCTCTCCAATTTTTGCCAAAAAACGCCGTACCCTTAAAATGAAACCTTCATGGAAAAATTTTGCCTATTATTGTTCGATTATGATCTATCTGGGAGACTGTACTATCGACATATCTCTTGGGGATAGATCGTCTGTATAGAGTCCTACATAGGACAAAATTTAAAATAATGAACGGCAAAATTTTTCATGAAATTTTAAGGGAGTTGTTTTTACAACATTTTTGATTAGGAAAAATAAATTTTCGATCAACAGGGGGTCGAGAACCCCTGATCAAGATGGATTTTGCGCCATTTGCTCCTGCGCCATCAACATGGAACTTTTTTATCTTTGGAGGGAATGCCCTACTGTATATATACTGTGATAGTTTATATTTATTACGTGCAAATAAATTGTAATTTTGTTCTCAGGGTCAAAGGTACCTTTTGCAACGTAATCGTCTGTAACATCGACGTCTGTAATCACACATGTACAACGGGTCTTTTAGGGTCTTCGAACGAAGACCCGGGGTCGTGCATAGCGCAAGGGGTTGAGAGGGGGGTTGTGCATAGCTCAAGGGATTGAGAGGAGGGGGTCGTGCATGACGCGCGGCCATGAACAACCATTTCGCAAAGCGCGACCTTTTTTTAGTCGTGCAATGACGGGGTCGCGCAATTGGATCGGATTTTCGAAGACCCACTTGTACACGTGTGTCTGTAATGTAGGTGTCTTTAACATTAATGTCTGTGACTCCAACGTCTGTAACGTCGACATTTACGACGTTAACATCAGTAACACTAGCGTAATATTGGTGCGCGAAGCATGCGTCAGGAATATAAGTATTTCCATTTTTAGTTTATCAACCACTTTCAACTTTCAAAAACTTGAAGGCAAGTAAGGAAACATAACAGTTCATCACATTGGTTGATCATTCTTCTTTGATTTGTCTTTGTTTAGCGAACAAAAAAAGTCGTTTGTTTTACTTCCAATAAAATTGTAATATAATATCACATCATAAAAATTATTATTTTGGATATTTTATTTTTTAAAGTTAGAATGGATTCAACAAATGAAATTGATAAGTTCAAAAGAATTCTTAAATCTAGATTTTCTGAAGCTGAGTATGAATATTTACTATCGCTATTTTATTCGGACAAGAAAAATAAGAAAGAAATGGATAATGGTTATTTTTTAATATTAACGAAAAAATTTTGTCAGTTTATTTTGTGCTTGATATTTGATATGGCAAAAATAGCTAAAATGAACGATTATATTCATCATATGATCAAAAATAAGAATAGTCTCATTTTTACCATTCAAAGGGCCAGTGCACTCGAGAAAAAGTTGCCATAATTTGCATATATTCGGAAAATTCATGAAATTTGGAGAATTTTTTGTTTTTACAGCATGTTCTGAATCGCTAACGGCTTTGAGAGAATCGCGTGTAAATTTTTGTCTGTTTATTACAACGAAAACATGAACGCAATGGTCAAATCCCTGAATCAAGAAAAATTTGTATGTTGAGAAGAAAATAATTCAAAATCTTTGATGATTTAGAAAGAAAAAAATACAGAATTTTTTTTATAACTCAACGAGACGAACAAAATGACACTAAAATTATGCGATTTGAAAATTGTTTTAGGTATTAAAACGAAAATATTTGAATTTTTTGGAAAGTTTTCGTTTCAATAAACCAAAACAATTTTCAAATTGGACAGTTTTAGTGTGATTTTATTCGTCTCGTCAAGTTATAAAAAATGCCGTATTTTTTTTCTAAATCTTTAAGGATTTTGAATTATTTTCTTCTCAATATGCAGATTTTTAATGATTCAGGGATTTGAATATTGCGTTCATGGTAATACGCAGACAAAATTTCACACGCGATTCTCTCGAAGCCGTTAACGATTTAGAACATGACGTAAAAATAAAAAATGCTTCAAATTTCATGAACTTTCCGAATATATACAAATTATGACAATTTTTTCCGAGTGGAATGGTACTGTAAAAAATTTTGAAATACTTCTTTAGCTATTACATTTTCTAAGTCATTTTAGAAGAGAAGTTTAAAATGCTTCAAGTGGATAGCTTCAATTTCTCAACTTTACCTGATATAGCTGATCTAATACACGAACATAACCTTTTTAGTTTGTGGATAGGCATTGCTTTTCAGGTAATTTTTTACGGCAAGACAACATCTCGGCGAAAAGCAACTCGGCATCAGTCGGCTCAGTAAAGGGTTGCTGTGACTCGTTAGCTTGCATGTGCTTAGGCTTTGCCTCATAGGGGAATTAAAGAAAGTGTTACAAGCTTTTTGTTGAATTTTTAAGAAAATGGCATTGACGCACGCTTGGAGCTCCATATAAAGTCGGCATTGCATATATCGGAGTCAGGGACGTAGTTAAGTTTTGATTTGGGGGGGGGGTCCACTGCGAAAAATTTTCAAAAATTTACCTTGGTCCCCTTATGTTTTTTCAAAAAATTTTCAAAATTTAGGGCAACATCATAAGAGGGGGTCCCCTAAGGGCCGGCCTAAGGTCTACGAGCGGCTGGCTATATCGGGCTAGGGCCGCGGCCCGGCCCCAGATTTGAAGCCATTTTTGAAATTCACATATTTTTCAATTTTTAGAGGTAATGCCCTAATTTTTTAGGGGTACCTCAAATTTTTTTTGTTCCTGCACACCTACCCCCTACCTGCTAACTTTAAAAAAGACCGCAATTCAGTCCGATTTACCGTTCTTGAGATCTCGCGCGGACGGACAGACATAGAAACCGGTTTTTTATATTTATGATTTTAATAACAAAAAATTTATAGATTGCATACAAATTGACTTATAATGAACCCGTATTACCAATAGTTTCGAATAAATATAAAGGATATGATAAGACAGAATTGTTTGCGTCAGAAGAAATAAATAATTTATCATCGTTTATTATAAAAACTATAAATGAACCTTATGATAACAACCATTTCTTAAAGGGATACAACCTGGCACGAAAAGTTCTGGAAAATCTAAATGATCCCACCACAAAGTCCACAAACGAATGCTTAAAGCTGATAAACAATCTTACAAGTGCAATCCCCGAAGAGAATATTGCCCAAAACCAAGTTGGAAAGCTACGGTGTCTTCAAATTTATCTACAAAACGAAGGAAACTCAAGTCATGGAGTACCAAAATTCCGAAAAGGTGTAGGCAAGGGTCAAAATTTAAAAATGTCACTAATCGACTCAGCTCGCCGAGCGCTTCAAAACGACTACCATATCATGGGGATTCGTGGGTTTTACTCATGGCCGAGTGGCTAAAGCGCTCGGAATTAACTCTTAGAGCGCGAGTTCGATCCCACACCAAAAAGTCGTTTTTTATTTTGTTGTCAAAAGTCATAAAAATGTTTGATATTCACATTTTTATGTGGGGAACACAATGGCTCTATTATTTTTCATGAAAAATTTGGGAAAAAAGTTTTCAGTTTTTTGAGATTTTACAATTTTTCTAAAAATTTACATGGAAAAATAATAGTACCATCGCCGCATAAAAATATGAATATGCAAAAAGTTTCATGAATTTTGACAGTAAAATAAAAAATAACTTTTAGATGCGAGATCGAACCCACGACCTATGAGTTAATGCCATCGCTTTAGCCACTCGGCTATGGGTAAAATCCACAAAACCCCATGATATGGTACTCGTTTTGAAGCACTCGGCGAGCTGAATCGATTGGCAACATTTTTTAATTTTAACCCTTGCTTACACCTTTTCGGAATTTTGGTACACTGTGAAGTATTAATAACAAGTTGGAAAACCAAATTTTTGTCAATATGACTCCTGATAAAGAAGCTGTTCATATAAAAATGTATCTTTCAGACGAACTTCTCATTAAAATAGATGAATTTAAGGT
>JAQGBS010003926.1:0-10902 GCA_034698545.1 Acrobeloides obliquus
TTGGAATCTAACAACTTCATATGCTTATTTGATGATAATTCTACCCATTCTACTTTCATTACCACATTTTATCATTGGAGGAATTCAAAGTTATGAAGGAAGAGAAATTTATAACGTAATTATGCTTTTAAAAATTATTGTTTATTTTATTAGGAGAGTGCAAAAAGTTGATATTACATAGTGCAGTGGCTAAGAAAGCCGACTAGGCAGGGCTTTGGGGCAGCTCTTATCAGAAAAACTCAAAAAAACAAAAAGGGTCCATATGGGATCGAAACTGTGTGCCCAATGTTGCTTATTTTTCCAAATAGGCTTCTTTATCCACTGCACTATGGAACGCTAACTTTTTGGCACTCTTCTCGTGAAACAGACTATACACACAAAGATTTTCAGATAACGATGATGTGCAATTTAGACAATGGTGATATGCCGTCGATTTTCTTCAGTTTGAGATGGGTTCGCGTTTTTTCTACAGTGATAGCGATCTTGATATATCTGCCAATAATTGTTAAAGTTTATTATGTAAGAGTTTATCCATTGTGGTCAACACTCTTTTCTAACATACCCAGTGTCAAACCCAAGGGGTGGGGATATCGCGCCCATTCCTGGAAAAATGTTAAATTTTCATTAGGGGACCGAAGGTTTTTCCGATTTTGAAAATTTTAAAAAAGAAATTCGATTTTTTTCAATAAAAAAATCACCAAAAAAGGTTAACTTTGTCCAAAAATGCAATTGTTTCCAAAAAAATGGAAGATGCTATCTCTTTTTTGAAGCATCCCTTCCCTATGCACCCCATTTTTACGGCTCTGCTAAAACTTATAGCCGTGGATCAATTGTACTTTATTCTAGGTAATCAACTCCAAATCCCACACAACCTTATGCACAAAACAACGAAAAAACATGGTAAAACCCACTATAACAGTTGGATTGTTGGCCGCTAATGAATTGGTCATGTTTGTCATACCAGACATTCTCACCTACATAAGCCCAAAAGCATCATATGCTGTTATTTTCTATGTAATGACTTTGAATAAAGGTAAACTTTTTTAAAACAATGATCAACCAAGTGTGAACGAATTTAGGATTTATTAATATGATTTTACTTCTGGCAACACAAAAAGAACTGCGTTGGGAAATCGTAAATGCTTTGTTCAAGAAAATGGTTGTGAATCCTGTACCGGTAGTGGTAAAGAAGATCTGTTGATGCTGTTACTAAAGAAACATTAGCATACTCGAATTAGGGTCTAGGAAAATTTGCTGGCTTTATTATGCTTTAGGAGTCCAATAAACTTTTAAGAGTCCAACATTTATTTCTTATTAAAAATACAAAACATTTAAGCTTAGACCTAGGCTTAAACCTAAGCTTAAGCCTAAGCCTAGGCTTGAATTTCGTTTCCTTTCTCGCACAAAATTACTTCCAGAATATCAATCTGAAAATTTTTGTGTTTTTCTTCAAACTATGAAAATGTTAAAATCTAAAAAGGTGTTGCAACAACTAGTACAATTCATTGCTTGTCTATGAAATGAGAATTTAAAAAGATTTGGATAATTACAAATGAATAAGGAATGAATGCGGTGCGAAGAAAAAATTTGTTTGTGCTTACGAAAAAACTTTATTAGCGCCTTGCCCAACAACACCCACGCTCGAAAAACTCTATGCAAATATCAAATTGAGGAATCAGGGTTTTAGTTTCGATACACCAATATTTCGAATCTTCGCTCCTTTAAGTCTAGAAAAAAAGTAACGTTGATGTTTGTTACATAGAAATCTTTTCGTTAAAAAACTTATAATTTCTCAAATTATGGGCTCTAAATTGTATTGACGACAAACTTTAAAATACCTAGTACAAGGTTGTACTTTCGTTTGCCCCTATAATTTTCAAAATAAATTAGCAACTACAGAAAAAGATCAACTACAGAAAAGGATCAACTACAGGGTGCGGCAGAATAAACCAGTCACATGAGAATGTTTAAATGTTGGAAAAAATTGTTGATAATTTTCCCAAGCGGTTGAAAGCCTGTGTAGAAGCTAATGGCAGTCATTTTGAATAGTTTTGTTTTGAATTGTCTTTTTGTTATGATTTCAATAAAAAATTCTAATACCGATGTGTGATCATGAACATTCTCACGTGACTAGTTTATTCTGCCGCACTCTGTACATGTTGCATAAAACATTATTATTTCCAGGTATTACGCAAGTTCGATGAGGAACTTTTTTACGTCATAAATCATGCAGGAAAAATATTTCATTAAATGACGATTTGTATAAGAATCGATCCTGCTACGGAACAGTTTTTGGTGAGGGTCTCAGATTTGTTCGTAAACGTCATATACCCTAGGTTTTCAACTATGGCAAATTGATTAGCGCCAAAATTTCGGTCCCATATCAATTGGGAATACCCGGGTTCGTGAATCAGTGTTTTTTAAGTATCGCCGATTAGTCGAGCTTCTAAGGCTTGTAACTCGGCACAGAACTTGTTTCAGGTCACAGTCAGGGGCTCTAGGACGTTTGCCAACAGACTTTTGCCAACAATATGAGGTCTTGCATTAGCGGACTTTTGCCAACGACAAAACATTTAAAAAATCAATATTTTCACACTATTTTACTGATGGTTTGCCATTTTCGATCAAATTATCGATGTTTATAATAAAATGGCAATATATAAATTATAAGAGGAGAAAATGCTGCAAAGAAATACAGTCAAGCCTCTCAATAGTGACCTCCTTCGGTATTTTTTTGTAATTTTTGAAAATGCGATTGATTTTAATGCAAATGATGTAAAAATACATGTTTTTTGGAATCTATACAACAAAATTGTAGAGAAAATGTGGTTAACCCATCAAAATAGCCTTAAAAACGGCTAAAATACATTATAAAATTCGTTGGCAAAAGTCCGCTTATGCAAGACCTCACGATCGTTGGAAAAAGTCCGTTGGCAAAAGTCTGAATAATTCATTCTCGCAAACGTCTTCGTGCTCGTGAGATTTTTAACTATGAAGCTTGTTAAATTATAGCTGTGAAAATTACATAATAAAAATTTCAACACTGATATTAAATAAAAATTTTTACAAGTCTGTGTCATTTATAATTGTTGCCGTTTACATGGTCATTTGATGTTTCGAAACGTTTTATATTTTTTTGAGGATTTCTCCGAAAATACAAAGCCAATAATGATAGTTTTGATGTCGTTAGAAAGCTGGATTTCGTAGCAATCGAATGACATCAAAATTATGCCATAACTCTTTCTGATTGCATAATTAGTAAAAAATGTCGAAAAAACTGACATTTTTTACTAATTATGCAATAACTCCTCAACCAGAAAGAGTTATGGCATGATTTTGGTGTCATTCGATTGCTACAAAACCCAGCTTGCTAATGACATCAAAACTATTAGATTGTCTTTTCTGGAGAAATCCTCAAAAACATAAAAAACGTTTCGAAACATCAAACGATCGTTTAGGCCATGACAATCTATTCAAACATCTCCACTTCTTCCATGGATTATGTTTCTTACTACATGTACATTGTAGAGGGCTACATGTTATTTGTTATAAATTTGTTATTGGCATTAATTATTGTTCGGAGAAAAAAGTTAAGGTCACAAAAGGAGTATATTATCTATTTGGGGAACGTCTTATATGATTCATTTCATGGCTTGGGGTATGCGGTTGCTGGCACTTTTAGAATTAGTGTATTTTTGACGGAAACTTGTAAGTTTGGGGTAAACCAGAGAGCACAATAACCCAAAAAACCATTGTCTTGGGGCAGTGGTATAGCAAAAGGATGGGATGTAAATGTCCCTCCCTCGCACGACGCAGCAAAATGATGAAAAAACCGGCATACACCTAAAATTCAAAACGGTGTATGCCATTGGATTCAGCTCAATGAGACGAGCAAAACGAGTACCATATCATATGGAGTTCTTATCCTATCCATATGGCCGAGTGGTTGAACTTGACTTACAGTTTATAGGCTCGGGTTCAATCCCGAATCGACCAAATATAATAAAAATTTTTTTACAGATATCCCTTTGTTTAGCACATGGATGTGCTTCAACACGCTTCAAAATTATATATTGATCTTTTTAACCCCATCTATGGGTCTAATCACATTAGTTGGTGGCATAGATCGATTCATTTCGATTATGCTTCCCTTAAGGTATTGGAATCTAACAACTTCATATGCTTATTTGATGATAATTCTACCCATTCTACTTTCATTACCACATTTTATCATTGAAGGAATTCAAAGTTATGAAGGAAGAGAAATTTATAATGTAATCATGATTTTAAAAATTATTGTTATTTCATGAAAAGAGTGCAAAAAGTTGGTGTTACATAGTGCAGTGGGTAAGGAAACCGACTATACAGGGCTTTGTGACAGGGGGTAGGCAAGACTTCGCAATAGGGGGGAGAGGGTAGCTCCTACCAGAAAAACTCTAAAAAAAGGGACCTTACGCTTTTTTCGCTGCGTCGCCGCGACAGGGAGTGGCCCCCCCCCCTCTTGGCTACAACCCTGAGACCTTCTGGGCTGGTAAGTTAAGCAATGTTGAGCCCACGGGTTTGATTACAGATAGATAAAACTTTTGAATTTCAAAAACAATTTTTGATTTTCAAGGAATAAAATTTTTTACTCCAATAAATATATAAAAATTTTACAAACAAAGTTTTACCCTAGTTGGATCGAAACTGTGTGCTCAATGTTGCTTATTTTTCCAGATCGGTATTTTTCCAGACCTTATCCACTGCAGGACGGTCGGCTTTCTTATCCACTGCACTATAGAGTGCCAACTTTTTTGCACTCTTCTCGTGAAACAGATTATACACACAAAGATTTTCAGATACCGGTGATGTGCAATTTAAACAATGGTGATATGCCGTCGATTTTCTTCAGTTTGAGATGGGTTCGCATTTTTTCTACAGTGATAGCGATCTTTATATATCTGCCAATAATTGTTAAAGTTTATTATGTAAGAGTTTATCCATTGATGTCAACACTCTTTTCTAACACACCCAGTGTCGAATCCAAGGGGTGGGGAGATCGCGCCCATATATGGAAAAATGTTAAATTTTTCGTTAGGGGACCGAAGGTTTTTCGATTTTGAAAAGTTTTGAAAAGAAATTCGATTTTTTTCAAAAAATATCATTTTTTGACCAAAAAATTCTAATTTTGCTCAAATTTTTCTAAAAAATGGAAGATGCTATCTCTTTTTTGAAGCGTCCCCACCCTATGCACCCCCATTTTTACGGCTCTGATAAAACTTATAGCTCTGCATTAGTTGTACTTTATTCCAGGTAATTAACTCAAAATCCAACACAAACTTAAACACAAAACAACGAAAAAATATGGTAAAACCCACTATAACAGTGGGGTCGTTGGCTGCTAATGAATTGATCATGTTTGTCATACCAGACATTCTCACCTACATATTCCCAAAAGCATCATATACTGTTGTTTTCTATGTAATGACTTTGAATAAAGGTAAACTTTTTTAAAACAATGATCAACCAAGTGTGAACGAATTTAGGATTTATTAATATGATTTTACTTCTGGCAACACAAAAAGAACTGCGTTGGGAAATCATAAATGCTTTGTTCAAGAAAGGGGTTGTGAATCCTGTACCGATATTGGTAAAATAGATGGCTATTTGTTGATGCTGTTACTAAAGAAACAGTAGCATACTCGAATTTCGGGTCAATGAAAATTTGTCGAATGGGAAAATTCGCCAATGAAAATTCACCGAATGAGGGACGAATAAGATCGGAGAGTTGGTTATAAGGGGCCCTTGGAGTTCTTGTAGATCCGATACAAAAGTTGCATACCGTAGCAATACCAGTAAAATTTTTTCGAAGACTGTGGACAGGTGATTTTGTGCTGTATAAGAACTTTGAAACAATTTTATTTACTATCTATATCGACTCAACTTGAATCCTTAGCAGTGTTGACTCGAGTACTCACATGTTGAGTAGTATAAGAGTACACTACTCGACTGAAATCGAAAGAGCAAGTCGAATAATGCACACTACTCGACTCGATCTTTAGATTTCTGTTGAGTAGTTACACTACTCAATTCATCATTCAAGTAGTGTACTCGAATACAACACTGGTACGTAGCAACCGAACAATCGACTTCCAAAGTTATCCAGGAGGAAAACATTTACCACAAAATTACCGACAGTACTGACCCCCTATAACCAAATATCCGATCTCATTCGGTGAATTGTCAATTTGGCAAATTTTCCTAGACCCAGAGTTCCCCCCCCCTCGCCACCGTAAAATAAAATACTTCATTTTTCATGAATTCTCATAAGGACGCCATTTTTTTCAGCACTAACAATACTTTTTTTAGCACTAAAAATATTTTTTTCAGCACTAATATCATTTTTTAACGTTTTTAGCCTAGGCCTAAAGCCTAAGCCTAAAACCTAAAAAATGATATTAGTGCTGAAAAAAATATTTTTAGTGCTAAAAAAAATGTTAGTGCTGAAAAAAATATTTTTAGTGCTAGAAAAAATATTTTTAGTGCTGAAAAAAATATTTGCGATTCTCATAATATCAACAAAAAAATGACAACTTAAAAAATAAAGATAATATTTTTGTAGAAAAAAGGTGAAAAATTTAAAAAGGAATAGTTTCTCCATTACGATCAATATATCTGCCAGAATCTTCAATTTTTAATCCAGAAATTGTCTTCAGTAATGCCGATATTGAATCTTCTGGTGCTAGATGGGCCCTTTGGCCGCCCATGTCGGTTCGAACCCAACCAGGACATAATGCAACAAAAATAATGCCACTATCCTTGAGATATTCGTTCAAGAGTCTCGTATAATAGTTCAACGCGGCCTAAAATTTACATTTTTCGTATTTGGCGACCAATTTTCAAAAACCCTTTACATGTAAAGGGTGTGCCAAAAAAAACTTTCTGCGATTTTTTGGGACAGAAGTATTTTCTTCATAACAGAAATTTTTTCACAAAAAGTAATGTTCTACAAAAAGTTGTTCCTGAGATCACGATGGACAACCTTGTAGAACATAGATTTTTGTGTAAAAAATTCAGTTATAAAGAAAATCCATACAATCTGAGCCCCAAAAATCGCAAAAAGCCACGTTTTTTGGCCCATCCTGTAGAATGAAAGGGAGTGCTTAAAAATGTTTTGTAAATGTCATACTTTCGACATGCCATAGCAAATATTATTTGCTGTCATTTTGAAAACTTTTCCTATTGAGCCACCCATAGAACTAATATTAGCAACCATAGCCCGTTGTTTCAATTCTGCAGCTTTTTGTACCAAAGGTAAAAATTTCGCAGTCACCATAGCCACACCAGTGGAATTGATGTCAAAAGTTTTTTGAAAAGCCTCTCGCTTTGGATTATCATAAGATCCTTCCTAAAAATAACTAACTTTAATTAAAAAGTGCAGGTGGGGCAAAAAATCTATTAAGCTCTACTCAGTGCCGTACCCAAGATTTTTTTCACGTAGGCTTTAACAAAGTTAAAGTCTACGGTTTTTTTATAATAAAATGACACAAAAATGCTTTTTAGGAAGGGAATTTCACTAGAGCAGGAACTTTATATCACCAGAAGCTTCTAGAATACGATGATTCATTGTCTAGACATGTTTCATCGTCTCGACAGCTGCCAGCCTTTCGGGAACATGCTTTTTGAGCCTGTTCCTACTTTGTTCCGACGCAACCCTGAGGCCCTTTGGATTTTTAAAATTTTTTGGCTCTTGGGGGTACATGTACCCCTGTACTCCCCCTTCGGTACGGCACTGCTCTGACTAGTTAAAGCCTACGGTTTCAAAAACACCAGCATTGTTAATCAATAAGTTAAGTCCTTCATTTCCGAGAGTTTTAGAAACTTGATCATAGGCATTTTCGATAGTTTGATCATCTTGAACGTCTAATTTAATGGGGATCACATTAGGATGAGCTTTTTGAAGATCCAATAATTCCTATAGTTGAAATTTTTTCTGGGTTTATAAAGTTGGTTTGATTGAATCAAGTTCGGTGATATTGAAATGATTGATCAAACATGAGAAAATTCGAAAATTTGCCGATTCGACACTTTCCTGCAGTTAAAATTCAAAAATTCCTTCGGAGGTTTTCGGGTATCGGGAAGACGAATTTGAAGGAATGCTTAAATTTTCTCATCTTTAATCATCGTTTCAATATCACCGAACCTGATTCAATCAAATCAACCGTGTAAACCCAATGAAAATTTCGACTATACAATTCAATAAGTTTCTAATATATTGAGTTATACCATAATTTTCGGGCTATTGCTATTTGAATGAAATCTTTACAAAAATGACTTCTATGGGGGTTCTATGCGAGAAATCGATTGTGCGCATTGCCGAATTGTGAAATCAGCCGATTTGGAGAACTGTTTGAAATTTCGATTTTTTCAAAAGCCCGAAAATCATGGTACAACTCCATACTTTCTTTGTCGCTTACTTTAGCATCCGAAGGGTTTCTACATCCCGCAAAAATATGCTTCACATCATTTAGTTTTGACAATTGTCGAACGAACTCTAGGCCAATACCGCGGCTAGCCCCGGTGACCAAAATATTCGATCCAAAATTATTTGGCATTTAAAATTTCTAGAAACGTAAGAAAATGTATAAAGTTGTACAAAGTTTTAATGAATCGATATTTGAGTAGCACAAAAAAGATAAAAAATAAGAAATGATAAATGGAATAAAACCCCAACCGGGAGGTTATTAAATACAATGTTTGTATTTGTCGACACAAACTATGAATATGTATGTGTATGATGCATGTGTTGTGTATTAAAAAAAGGTTCGGTTATTCATTATGCTATTATGCTATTACATAGTGTATAAAAAACCAGAATTTGAGCGATTTTTCATGTTTTTTTACTCGAAAATTTTTTCAAAAATGACCCTATTGGGGCTAATTTTATGTGGGAATCGATTGCACGCATTCCCGAAACCTACATTCCCTGAATCAGGGAATTGGAGTGTGTATTGAAGCGAAAATCGAAAATTTTTACAAGTACCCTTCGGCCACGACAATAAATGATCGCGGAGAACTTCCCGGTAGACTTTTTAGTTAATTTTCACGCCTCTTTCGATAAATATCAATGAAGTTTGGTGTCAAACTTAATATAAAAAATGTATTTTTAAAGTGTCCACAAACTTTTGAATCACCCTGTATTTTTGACTTGAAGCTGATCAAATCTGAAACAAACCAAAACCTGGATGCTATTGATACGAGCAATAAAAGTTTTTTCGTTGTACACTTTTGCACTGCACATGCCTGACAAATACTTTCTAACGCTTGTATTGAGAAAATTCATGCAATTTTCGTTTTTAAAATTAGAAAAATTATTCATCGTTCATATTTCACATTTCATCGTTCTTATTTCAAGTTTGTTTGATTCGTAAATTTCAAAAAAATAAAATTATTTCTCAGAATTCCTTATATCTGACAAGAAAATAATTATAATGTAAGAATTTAGCCTACGTGCCATCAGGGTGCCGCAAAAAAGTTCCACTTTACCATTTTTTCATGAATTTTGGACCAAAATTATTTTCCTAAAAATGATCCTATTAGGATTAATTCGATGAAGCGAATCGATTGCGCGTATTTCATAGCTTGAAAATGCTTCTTCCTGGTAACCCATGTCGATAAAGATTAAGATGGTTGTTTTATCAGAATCTATAATGAAAAAAATTCATTCTAAAATTTTAAACCCAGTAGCGATCTTCCGTACACAGTACCTTTAAATACCACAAACTATATTTTAGGGAAAGGGGTAGCAGTTTTTTATATGAAAATACAAGTTTCTGGGATTTTTGTTGCGGAGAATCGATTGCGCATATTCCCGAAGCTGGAAAATACTTCCCTGATGCGCGCAATCAATTCCTCGCATCGAAAAACCCCAGAAACGAGTATTTTAGCATAAAAACTTAAAAAGTTGATTTTCGCTTCAATACTCTGATCCTGAATTAGGGAAGAATTTTCCAGCGAAATGCGCGCAATCAATTCCACGCATCAAATTACCCGTAATAGGGTCATTTTTAGGAAAATAATTTTTGGGTTTAAAATTCATGAAAGAAATGGTAAAGTAAAACTTTTTTGCGCCACTCTGTACATATACCAACTAACGTGTGAAATTCGAAAAACGGAAGTTCTAAAATATTTTGAAGTCGTTTGAATTTTCTCAGAACAAATTTCTCAGAAACCAATGTGGGATTTTAAAACAATAAACACAGTAAATTTTCATGTGAAAAATGCAGAATAAAACAATTTAAGTATTGCTTTTAAACTCCAATTTTTACAATTTTATACCATTTACATTTTTTGTCTATTTTTCTGTTTATCATGACGTCTGTTTCTATAGTCTGTTTCACGAGAAGATAGGAAAAAAAGTTGTCGCTGCATATTGCAGTGAATAAGAAAACCGACCGTCCAATCTGGCAAGGTAAGCAACGTTGATTCCACTGGTTCGATAAAACTTTTGATTTTCAAACAAATTCTGCTTTTCAGGAAGCAAAAAAATTAGACTCCATGAAAGTCAAATAAGAAATTTTGAAAATCAAAAAGTTTTACCCTAGGCATCGAACCTGCGGGATTAGCGTTGCTTAACTTGCCAGATCTGATGGTTGACATCTTTATCCACTGCGCTATGGAGTATCCACTTTTTAGAGTCTCATCGGAAAAAGGAGTATAGGATGTTACTTCTCATGATGATGAGTTAGGTTTCTTCGTCATAAGATTTTTTAACCATAAAACTTGTTCATTTAGCTGTGAAAAAAAGAATAAAAATTTTCAACAGCTTTATATAATTGGAGATTATTTATAAGTGTGTGTCATTTAACTTTGTCGCCGATACATCATGACAATCTACTCAAACATCTCCACTTCTTCAATGGA
>JAQGBS010003927.1:0-10900 GCA_034698545.1 Acrobeloides obliquus
TTCCGGGTCGCACTTTTTGAAAATTGTTCCCCTTGAGCCTAAGGAATTTCAAATCTTTCCAGAGACGATGTCTTAAAAATTTCTTATTTGTGAACTTAACATAGAACACAATTTTAACTTTATGTATTTATATCCTACTTTTATTTAACTAATAAACTATTCGGTTCAAAACGAGTACCATATCATGGAGTTTTGGGGGTTTGACCATGGCCGAATGGCTAACATGCTTGGCCTTCACTCATAGAGCGCGAGATCGAGCTCGCCTTATGAGTGAAAGCCGAACACGTTAGCCATGAGTCAAACCCCCAATCTCCATGATATGTTCGGCTGAGTCCATGCGGTGGTCTTCCCTCAATTTTGGGTCCGTAAAAGATGTCCTTGACCTTTCATAGACTAGCGAAAGCTTACATAAGATCTTTATCATTGCTCTTAACTCGAACGATGTAATAGCGTGAAATTCCATCCTTATCAAGACGTTTAGACGTTTTGCTTTGATGTCAAAGAAAAAATTATCACACCTTTTTTTACTCTCCCCCATAAAAATACGCAAAAAAGGCACCTAATGTGTGAATTTTTTTGGGATTAATTTCTCGTGCCTATGATTCGATAAAAATATAAAAGTCAAGCTTAAAAAAGCGTCAACGTCTTTTTTTCAGAGTATAACCTCCTTGCTGATAAATCATAAAATATTTACTATCAAAAATGCTTGGGAACGTAAATATACCAAACGATGATCCTTTTGAATTTTATGCTGTACCAGAAAAATATCTTGGACTTCCAGAAAGTATTGATGACAACATGAACGAACTGTCTTCAGAACACGGTTCAACTGAGGAATCCAATTCGATTCCAAGCAAAAGAACATCTCCATTGAATCTGTTCAATAAACGCGGGGCTAGCCAAATTAAATATCTTCAAGATGGCCGCAAAGTTTTAAATGGAGAATTAGTTGAGGTAAATTGACATTATTTTTTATAAAATGATAGACGTGATTCAATACAAAAGTACAGACTTCCAGGGCATCGGTAAACTATGATCATACAAAAAACACTCTTTTTAGAATACCCCGCCACCAAAGAATTGGGAACAGCTCATTGTCAGAAAACTTGTCCACAAAATTGAAGATGAAATCGAAAGCCCAATTGACCAATTCTCAACAATCCAATCAACATTTTCACTCCTCATTGCAAACCGTAAGCTTATTTGAGTAATCACACTCATATTTATAATTATGTTTGTAGAAAGACCTCGTTCAAATTCAACATTCTCATTGGTTTCACAAGATTTAGTTGCGAGTCAGTGTGAAAAATGCTGCCCGAATCAGAAGATAGCAAAAACATTCCGTTGGTTATCTAGAGTAGCATTAGATGTTGGAGTTAATTCACCAACAAAATCATTATCCTGTAGCAACAACAAAGCAATAAAACATCTAAAATCCGAAAGCAACGCAACAAAGTCGAATTAGTTGAGTCAATTGAAGAGTCACTTTGGATTAATACAAGGCTGGAAAGCTCTAGGAATTTTCATCTCATAAAATGATCATTATTTTGCTTCTATGTATTTTTGTATCTTACTATTGTAAATATATCTGTAATAAACTGGACACCGAGCGTCTACAAATTTACAAATTCCGGGCGCCCCGGAGCGGTGCTTCCGACCGTCAATTCCAAGCGGCGTCTATGAGCGGCACACTGAATGGTGTCAAAACACCATATTGCATACACCGAGGATTCTTATCAATGATGTCTAACCTCATATTGGCGTCGGTCTGTCGTAATAACAGAACAAGATTGTGGGTAGTGATTTCAAAATAGAAACAAGTACAAATGTTGTGATTTTTTTAATAAAATTAATTGTTTTAGCCAAATTCTATTCATGGTAGTAAATATACAGGGTGTTTCAGATGAAACCTACCTATTTTATTTTGACATAGCTTTTTTCTGGAAAAGTATTCTGAATTTTGGAAAATAGCGAGCTAATTTGTCCATTTTTTATGCATGTTTTTTTGTTTTTGAAAATCTTGACTTTGGACAAAATTTGACAGAGATATGGCTGTTGCTACATCAACACCTTATTATGCAAATTTTCGAAAATTAGTCAATTTTTAAAAAATTACTAAAAATCTACATTTCATCTACAATTTTATTTACTTAATTTCCGTGTTTGTTTGCCTATACTTTTATAGACATACCAGAACTAGTTTTAGAAAAGTTTGCATAATAAGGTATTGATGTTACAACAGCCTCTGTCAAAACAAAAGATTTTTTGATATGAAAGTTTCAACAAAATTCAATATTCTACAAAAGTTGTCGTAGAGAGTCGCAAAAGTTTGAGAAAGATTCTAGTCATTCCTCTTTAAATAGTTTCAACATTATGATGAAAATTTATCCTTTGCTCTTATGATCGAATTTCATAAGAAATGGAATAAGCTCATTTTTTAGGAATAATGGAGCTCGGATTAATCACGAAAACGTGAAATATATAGGAAATTTTTAATTTAGGCAAAAGTTTTCGTACCCGACCTGAACTCGAACCCTGTCCTTCTATCTACCGTCCAACTGCACTACCACTATGCTACTGAGACCTAAACTAATGTCCGTTAATTGGTGAATACTCCGTCAAGTCTCGGTAGCACAATAATAGTTCACTTGGACGATAGCCAGGAGATCCGGGTTCAAATCCTGGTTGGGTCCGAAAATTTTTGCCTAATTTAAAAATTCGAACAAATGGAATATTTCAAACCAATCCATTTTCTCCAGCTTTTTATAGGCAAGGAATCCGAATTTGAAGTCGTTTTTAAAATTCCATTAACCCTGATGATATATAGACATTATGTTTCTTTTTAAAAATGTGTATTTTAACACGCGGACAATGTCCTGTAAGTTTGGGTGCGAATGAAAGCCCGCATTTTTTTGAGTTTGGCGAGTCCTTGAGAGTATCGTATTGGCTTAAAGATGGTTACTTTTGACCAAGTTGCAGTGGGAATTTTTCTTTGCCGTCAAAGAATAGTTTCAGATGTCTTTGCGAGCAAAAAAATGCTTTTTTCTGCATCGAAAAATTCCATTCCTAGGCCGAGATATAGTCAAAATACAGATTAGATAACGTTGGTTTTGTTATATGAAAATCTTGTATGTAGTCATGGCTAAAATGCAGTTCGTGGCCCTCGCTTGGATTTTTTCCAAAATGGTATTATTTGAGAGATTTAATGTAGAGGAGTGTTATAGCGTCAAAAAAATTGTGGAACGAATCTCTATGGAGATGTGCGATTTTTTCAAGATGTGGTTCTTTATGTGTTATTAAGGTATGTAATCCCTAGAACAAATAGTTGATGTAATCCCTAGAACAAATAGGGATTAAATAGTTGAAAAATATTTAAAAATTTCTTATTTGTGAACTTAACATAGAACACAATTTTAACTTTATGTATTTATATCCTACTTTTATTTAACTAATAAATTAGAAAAAATTTTGGCACCTGGCTTCATTACTTTAAAAGGTCTCAGAAATCCTGACACAATATTTGTTCTGTTTAAATGATTTTAACACGATTCGTCAATGTTTTATGCATTGTCTTGAAAATAAAAGAATATCAATGGATAATTTTAATAAATTAAATAAACCTTTAAACAATTTTAATCTCGATAATCATTAAAAAGTTTAAGCTCGTTATCAATTTATTTTATCTCTCTAGACATCCGGTAGTCTTTGTGATAGTAATCGACTTCACCAAACACCCGCATTAGAAACAAACCTTGGAAAAGTGATTTTCCTAAGACGCTTGTTCACTATTAAAAGAATCCAAACGGGAGATAAGCACATCAAGTCGATCACAAATCTACTCGCTTCGAATACAATAGCATAGCGATCTGGGTTTGGTACAAATTTATTGATGAAAAATAGAAGCTAAAAATTTGTTGCTTTAGATTCCTTTAGTTATATTGATTGGATTTACATGGAGTGAACTATAAGAGCATTGATTAACAACCATGATGCAAGATATTATAAGCAGCCTTATTTCTGGACTAAAATAGGGAATTTTTGATACATAATCAAAAATACAACAACTAACCCTTTAACACGTTTAAATGTCTTTTTTGATTCATGATTATTGGAAATTTGTTTACGCTGCCAGACAACTGAGAGAATTGTTGAAAGATTCAAAATAGCATTGATTATAGCTGTGTTTAAAGCCATACTAAATTCGCCTAAGTTGAATTGAATCTAAAATCATTTTTCGCGAACATCAAAATTTTGATCTCTCACTCCATATGCAAACTCATTGAGCTGATTTATGTAGAAATAAAGATTTCCATTATTTTCTATGGTACATATGACAACATTGTTTAACCAAATATCCCATGTAAAAACGAGTGGCAACAAGAAGACTATTAGCAAACCAAATGGGAACACTTTTTTCCATATCTAAATTTAAGATTTTTTATTGAGCACCATCATATACCATGTCATCATTAGAAAAAACTATAGTGAGAAAACGATTGAATGACACCAAAACAGTGATTAGCATATCGGTGTGCATAAAGTAGACCAATATAAAGAACCAGAGTGAGATTACGAAGCCAGTTGATGGGATCCAACCCAACATAAAATGCAATGCTGGTGCCAAGCCAACATGATCTTTGAGTTGATTTGAAACCCACCAACAAGAGTCCTAAAATAAGCAAATTATTGCTTTTTGCAACACCTTTCACGGCGTACCAAAATTCCGAAAAGGTGGTGGCAAGGTCAAAATTTAAAAAAATTTCGCCAATCGATTTAGCTTACCGCGCGGTTCAAAACGAGTACCATGCCATGGGGTTTTGGGGGTTTGACCTTGGCTGAATGGCTAACGTGCTCGACTAACCTTCACTAATAGAGCGCGAGATCGAACCCGCCCTATGAGTGAAAGCCGAACACGTTAGCCATTCAGCCATGAGTCAAACCCCCAATCGCCATAATATGGTACTCGTTTTGAGTGCTTGGCAAGCTGAGTTGATTTGCGATTTTTTAAATTTGGCCACCACTTATCGAATTTTGGTTCTGTATTCTTACCACAACAATTATAAATTATAAAAAAGTGAAAATTATAGAAAACTGGGACTTACACCTCGTGAGTGTCCCTTGTAAGGGTAATTTTATGCGTGAATCGATTGCGCATTCCCAAACCCTGAAAATGCTTTCCTGACCCTGATTCAGGGAAAAATTGGTTTTTGAAGCGAAATTCTTGTTTTTCGCAATTTCAATAACAATTTTTTTCTAAATCAGGCTCAGGGAAGCACCTTCAGGATTCGTTGATTAGTCAGAATTTTAAAACAAGTCCAGATGGCGTGCAACATTCCGCTCTTAGTGCGTATATTTAAAAAATCATAATGGTCCCTAATTATGATTTTTCACCAAAATTGACCAAAATTTCCATGGGAGGGGAAGACTCCCATCTTGCCGATCTATGACCTGGTTTGGGACTTGGTAGATTTTGCGGACCGGTTCGATTAGATCCGGTCTTGAACGGGTCGGTTCAGGATCCGGATTCGAATCGGGTATAACAAAATGATTTTTTTGGCTGAAAAATGGCTAAAGATGACATTTTTGGCCAAAAATAGCGATTTTTGACAATTTTTGGTGGAAAAATGATATTTTTTAGTGAAAAATAAAAAAAAGGTCAAAAAATCAATCAATGCCCTGACTGATCCGAACCAGAGTCCTGATCGGTCAGGACCTCAAAGAGTTGAAAAAGCGAAGTCGATTCGTGACTCCTGGGTCCGGATAGGGATGTTACATTGCCACGTTTTCGTGGCAAATGCTACGAATTTGGAATTTTTGCCACGCGCCACGTTTTTTAAAGAAAAGCTCAAATTCATCGGGACCGATAATTTAAAAAAAATATTTATAATGAGTTATGGACTAAAACGAATGTTTATTATTTCAGCATATAAACAAGCATTTTTCAACAACAAAATTTGCTGGTTTTTACATTGACTCAAGGATTTCAACAAAATTTTTGTCGAAAATTTCTATAGTTATCACATATATATATTTAGTATATATTTACAATAGTAAGATACAAAAATACATAGAAGCAAAATGATGATCATTTTATGAGATGAAAATTCCTAGAGCTTTCAGCCTTGTATTAATCCAAAGTGACTCTTCAATTGACTCAACAAATTCGACTTTGTTGCCTTGCTTTCGGATTTTAGATGTTTTCTTGCTTTGTTGTTGCTACAGGATAATGATTTCGTTGGTGAATTAACTCCAACATCTGTTGCTATTCTAGATAATATTTCTGCTATCTTCTGATTCGGGCAGCATTTTTCACACCGACTCACAACTAAATCTTGTGAAACCAATGAGAATGTTGAATGTGAACGAGGTTTCTCTACAAAAATGATTATAAATATAAGTGTTATTACTAAAATAAGCTTACGATCTGCAGTGAGGAGTGAAAATGTTGATTGGATTGCTAAGAATTGGTCAATTGGGCTTTCGATTTCATCTTCAATTTTGTGGACAAAAGTTCTGAAAATGAGCTGTTCCCAATGTTTTGATGGCGGGGTATTCTAAAAAGAGAGTTATTTGTTTGATCATAGTTTGCCGATGCCCTGGAAGTCTGTATTTTTTATTGAATCACGTCTATCATTTCATAAAAAATAATGTTAATTTACCTCAACTAATTCTCCATTTAAAACTTTGCGGCCATCTTGAAGATATTTAATTTGTCTAGCCCCGCGTTTATTGAACAGATTCAATGGAGATGTTCTTCTGCTTGGAATCGAATTGGATTCCTCAGTTGAACCGTAGTATGAAGACGGTTCGTTCATACCTTCTGAAAGTCCAAGATATCTTTCTGGTACGGCATAAAATTCAAACGGCTCATCGCTGGGTATATTTACGTTCCCAAGCATTATTGATATTAAATAATTATTAGAAGGAGCAACTTGTGCCTTAATGATAACTTTTTCTTCGAATGAAATTCACTACCTTTTTATACTCGAGATAGGAATTTTAATAGGAGGAGTAATCGGTTTGGAATCAATTTTTTGTTGACATTTGTAATCCGTTCTTCATTGATGACTCAATGATTTCAACCTCAAAGTTTATTTTAATTCATGATTCAACTTCAACGTTTATTTTTACGCAAATCATAAGATTAGTGTCAAAATTTCCACATGATTAGGCTAATCTTCAAGACAAATATTACTCTCTAAAAATTTGTCAAACAAAACGTCGATCTTGGCGTGGGAGAATCAACAAACTTGTTCAAAAAAAACTACATTTCATGTGTACCGGGATTCCTGGGTCAGGACCTTGAGCTAAAAGTCCACGGGTTCAGGCTAGTCATAAAGCTAAAAGATGTTCTTGATCTTTCATAGACCAGCAGAGGCTTACATAAGATCTGGGTCATTGCGCTTTATTCGGACGACGTAATAGCGGGTCATTTCATCCTTATCAAGACGTTTTAAACAATGAGATTCTTGCTTTAATTCGAAGAAAAAGATTACCTCACCTTTTTTACCCTCCCCCATAAAAATGAGCAAAAATTGGTACTTTATGTGAAAGTCTTTTAGGATTAATTTCTCGAGACTATGAATTAGATAAAAGTATAAAAGGCAAGATTAACAAAACGTCAACGTCTTTTTTATTTCAGAGTATAACCTCTATTGCTGACAAATCAATAAATATTTGCTATCAAAAATGATTGGGATGGTAAATATACCAAACGAATCTGCGATGGAATTTTATGCCGTACCAGAAAGATATCTTGGACTTTCAGAAGGTATGAACGAACCGTCTTCATACTACGGTTCAACTGAGGAATCCAATTCGATTCCAAGCAAAAGAACATCGCCTTTGAATCTGTTCAATAAACGCAAGGCTAGCCAAATTAAATATCTTCAAGATGGACGCAAAATTTTAAATGGAAAATTAGTTGAGGTAAATTAACATTATTTTTCCCAGGGGTCTATTGTTATACTTGGTTAGTGACAAGTTACAAAAATAAAGGGAAAAACCGACAAGTTGGCACATGTAAAGTGTCAAGTTTACTAAAAAACCGACAAGTTTGTCACTTATCACTTGCCAGTAACCCAGTACAACAATAGACCCTAGGGCATCGGCAAACTATGATCAAACAAAAAACTCTCTTTTTAGAATATCTCGCCATCAAAGCATTGGGAACAGCTCATTGTCAGAACTTTGGTCCACAAAATTGAAGATGAAATCCAAAGCCCAATTGATCAATTATCAACAATCCAATCAACATTTTCACTCCTCACTGCAGATCGTAAGCTTATTTTAGTAATAACACTTATATTTATAATCATTTTTGTAGAGAAACCTCGTTCACATTCAACATTCTCATTAGTTTCACAAGATTTAGTTGTAAGTCGGTGTGAAAAATGCAGGCCGAATCAGAAGATAGCAAAAACATTCCGTTGGTTATCTAGAGTAGCATTTGATATTGGAGCTAATTCACCAACCAAATCATTATCCTGTAGCAACAACAAATCAAGAAAACTTCTAAAATCCGAAGGCAAGGCAGCAAAGTCGAATTTGTTGTTGATAGTCAATTGAAGAGTCACTTTGGATTGATACAAGGCTCAAACGCTAGTATTTCTACCTCATAAAATGATCATCATTTTGCTTCTATGTATTTTTTTATACCTTACTATTGTAAATATATATATGTAATAAGCTGGACACTGAGAGCCTACGGCGCTCTGGGCGCCCTCGAAGCGGCACTTCCGACAATCAATTTCCAATCCAGTGATATAGTACTTGTTTTGAAGCGCTAGGCGAGTCAATTGGCGACAATATTTTTAATTTTCGACTCATGCCATCCCTTTTCGGTTTTTCGACCACCGTGCCATATGTGGGCGGGGGGGGGGGGAGTACAAACAAAACATTTGGTGTTAAGTCGATTCAAACAACAAAAAGAAACATCGAATTGGTGTTAATTTAAAGAATGAACACCAAAATTGGTGTTAGTTTGATGAATTAACACCAAAATTGGTGCAAAATTAACACCATTTTTTGTTAGTATCAAATTGACACCAACAAAAATGGTGCTAATTTTGCACCAATTTTGGTGTTAATTCATCAAATTAACATCAATTTTGGTGTTCATTCTTTAAATTAATACCAATTCAGTGTTTCTTTTGTTGTTTGAGTCGACTTAAAATGTTTTGTGTGTAAGGAGTCGGAATTATCTTTGAAAAATGCGGGAGTCTAGGTTACTGTCTACAAACTAAAGATTGGATTTTTCAACAAACCGAGACCGGGGGGGGGAGAGTGAGTTGAACGAGGCCGATGAAAACCGGGGCTAAATTCCAGGTTTCCCCGGTTTTAAAAAACCAGGGATTTTTTTGAACAAACTTTTTTCCATCAAAATGTTAATAAATGAGATTAATGGTAATTTTATCCTTATTTTGTTAAAAACTATAAGCAGCATAATAACCATATTATTAATAAATAATAAATATAAAATTTATTAGAATGAAAGATTACATGGATAAGGGTGGTGCAAATTTTCAAAAATTCCAAAAAATAAACGAACTATTTGAAAAATTTTGTGAGTGGAAGCAAAACTCTTATGTTATTCACGATCAAGATTTGAGAGATGAAGCACGCTGAGCATGCGTTTCATCAGCTCGGTACTCGATTTGAAGTGCTAGGCGAGCATTGGCGACAATATTTTTAATTTTTGACCCTTGTCGCCCCATTTCGGTTTTTCGATCGCCGTGATGGCGATAAACCGAAATATATTGGCTTATTGTCAAACAATAAATGGTGTCACTATCGCTGTACACAATATTTGTCGTTTAAATGAATTTTACAAAATTCATCAATGTTTCATACATTGTCTTGAAAATAAAAAGAATATCAATGGATAGTTTTAACCCGTTAATGCTCACTGTTAGGAATTCCTACCACAAAATGCCTTACTCCCCCCTTTGGAATTTCCGCCGATTTTGGGTCGGAAAAATTTTTTTCTGAAAAGTCACGTCTAGGCCTAATTTTATGCGGGGAATCCGAAAATGACAATGAAAAATTCTGAAAAAATTTTTCGGGGGTCAAAAACTCCCAAAAATAATTTTGTTGGGGTTAAAACTTACAACCCCTAATTTTGACGCATTTTTTTCAATTTTTTGACCCCCGAAAAATTTTTTCAGAATTTTTCATTGTCATTTTCGGATTCCCCGCATAAAATTAAGCCTAGACGTGACTTTTCAGAAAAAAATTTTTCCGACCCAAAATCGGCGGAAATTCGAGCAAAAATGGGTTAATTAAATAAAATAAATCTTTACACAATTTTAAGCTCGATATCCTTTTATTTTATCTCTCGAGACTATCCGATAGCCTTTGTGACAGTAATCGGCTTCACTGGAACACTTGTTAGAAACAAACCTTGGAAAAGTGATTTTCCTAAGACGATTGTTCACTATTAAAAGAATCCAAACGGGCGATAAGCACATAAAGTCGATCAAAAATCTCATCACTTCGAACACAACAGAATTGCGATCTGGGCTTGGTATAAATTTACTGATGAAAAATAGAAGCTAAAAATTTTTTGCTTTAGATTCCTCTAGTTATATTGATTAGGTTTACATGGAGTGAACTATACAAACATTGGTTAACAAACATAATGCAAGATATTATAAGCAACTTTATTTCTGGACTAAAAGTGAGAATTTTTAATACATAATCAAAAGTACAACAACTAACCCTTTAACCAGTTTAAATGTCTTTTGTGATTTAAGATTAGTGGAAATTTGTTTACGCTGCCAGACAACCGAAAGAATTGTTGAAAGATTCACAATAGCATTGATTATACACTACGTATCATAATTATAAGTACACCCCGATTTTTCGTATATTTCAACATTGTCGACTTCGTGTGACCCCA
>JAQGBS010003928.1:0-10898 GCA_034698545.1 Acrobeloides obliquus
TGCCGTAAAAACAAAAAATGCTCCATTTTTCATGATCTTTCCGAATATTTCATTTTTTCATATGATTGTAACTTACTAGACTGATCCTTTAAGACATGGCAGAGTCATGACCTATGTCAGGGTCAAGGCTAGGGCCCGGTCCAGAGCCAAATTCATGGCCATTATCATGGACAGAGCCAGGATCAGGGTCAGACCAGAATCATAGTCAAGATGAAGGTCAGAGTCAGGTTAGCTCATATTTGGAAAGACGGAAACGGCAGAATAGCAAACAAAGTAACGTCTTGAAATTACCCATAGTATCAATACATAAGGAATCAACTGGGTTAAATTCACAAAAATGTATATCCAGACTCTTAACATATCATCAGAAGTTGGAGATTCTATCAAATCGTATGATGTTTCCATAGTATTATTAGAAATATTAACTGACATTACTTCCTTTTATTTGATTACAAATAAACAGCGGTCTCAATGAGTATAGCCACTAAATGTTTGTGCTAAATAAGTTTTCTGATTTTTGGCTATGGGAAACACGATTATGAATGCATTTTCACGCTTTTACTATTAAGGAAAGGCATAATTGGGGACCATTGTGAGTTTTTATTCTTAAAAAATTTTATATAACAAAAACAAGAGTGAACCTCTTATGCTTTTTTAAGCTTCTAGAATTATCGTGTTCATACTTGGACAAGAGGGGCCTTGCCTTCTCGTTAACAAGGATCTCCTCATCCGGAGCTCCCCACTCCTTGCACACCTATGATCAAGTTTTAGTTTATTAACAAAAATTGGAAATTTAAAAATCTAAAACTAAATTTCGACGCATCACTACACAATAAGAGACACGTCTGGTGGATTAAGTTTATATCAACTTATAGTGACTCATTAAAAATCTAAGGCTGAATTTGTACGTCAAAGCTCTCGTGTACTTATTACATGTATTATAGCACTAGACTAGTTAATTTAAAAAGTTTACACGTGAGTTGGTTTAAAATGGAATGACTTTTTAAACAGAAAGCAATCAAGCGAAACATATTTATCTCATCATTGGTGCTTTACAGTTATTACATTTATGTTTGATTCAATCAGGAAGTAAAAGGAAGACAAATCGCCAATCCCCCACCAGAACTTTTGCCCCCCCCCCGCTCCTCATAGAAATTTTACCCCTTAACCGTAACGCGGAACAATTGCCCCAAAATAATTTTTTATGAAGTACATTTTTCGTCTGGGGGATGGGGGGGGGGGCAATGGTTTCCCACATAAACGAAGGCTCCCAGTTCTTGTGGGAGGATTGGTGATTTTTTCTAGAGGCATTTCTTTGAATTTTTGACCCCTCGGGGGAATATGATAATGCAAACCCTAATACAAAAATCCTATTTTTTGATAACTTTTTTCACGAAATGATCCCATATACCTAGTATAAAAGTTGTAGCCCACGTCACCAGCTTTCCAATGACACTAAGATCATCGAAATTGGATTTAACCGTAAAGAGTTATGCTCAAAATACTAAAGTGTAAAAAACGCCTGTAACATACTGGGGGTATCTATCTTGAAAGACCCCTAGACCTATCTAGAGGACAAATTTTTCCGAATTTTTTGTGGATTCGTATTCTACATGATTAAAAATATCTATAGAGGCAAAAATTGAGGTCAGCCTTTCTAGTGTTAAAATAAGGATACATCTTTGAGAGCCCAATTTTTAAAGTGGGCTTTCAAAAAGTTTGAGTATTGACACGAAAACATGAATTACTCTCAAAAAGACTGATTGGATCGTATTCGTCATACATAAATTTTCAAAAATTCGTACACATTTTGAGATTTCTAAAAATCCAAAAACTTGCGTTTTTGGATTCCTTTATGAAACATTGTAAATTGCGAGAATAAAACGAGTAATTTTTCTATAACACGATAAGTAAGAGAACAAGTTTTTTTCTAGGATTTAGGATGACCTTTGATGACATATAATTCAGTTCGCTTCGGGAGCAACATCTTTATTTCCCAAGTTTAATTGAAGATGATCTCGGCAAGAAGTTTTTTGATTAGGAAATCATTGATTTGTCCTTGGAGATTAGTTTTGTTATTAATATTCGTAGAATTGACATATGGGTGTCTTGGTGGGTCGGCTGGCCAGACTTGTTGTTCGGGATCACAGACGAACTGCGCCGCGAGCCCATGTGCTCCACCAAGTGCTTCTTGTACATATATTTTCTGCGGAAATAGCAACAAGTAGGGATGTTCAAAGTGATTATGATAAAGGGTGTGATAAGTGATAGATATACTAGTGATAACGTTAAAAAGCTTTAGGCTAAGCCTAAGCCTAAGCCTAAGCCTAAGCCTAAGCCTAATGCTAATGCTAAGCCTAAGCCTAATGCTAAGCCTAAACCTAAACCTAAGCCTAATGCTAAGCCTAAATCTAAGCCTAAGCCTAATGCTAAGCCTAAGACTTAGCCTAAGGCTTTTGTTTTTGCGTTTTTATCACTTATCACATTATCACCCCCATGCCACCTTTTTTTAGCTATGCAGCACCACCAATAGCCGCCCCGCCTCCCTGCAGTGGAATTGGGTGTAGTCAAAATTCAGGGTGTTATGGACCCAACTGTGCTCCTAGACGATCCAATTATGCTTCACCTAAAAATGGAGCTGAATTCTCCAACCCAAATCCATGTAACGATGGAAATTGTAACCGTATTCAAATACAAATTGTGCCAGCCAATTCATATTCGAATCATGGAATTTCCAGAAATAACGATGCAATCACGCCCACTGGATCAAGTGGTCTAGGATTTTTGCACTCATCAGAATCAACTTTTCCAAATTCTCCACATCCAGGTCAAATATCATCTGAAGCTCAAAATCAGGCGCCTCAAGGTCGACCCAGTAGATTAGATCAAAGTGGACCTATCGGTTCTAGCTCTACTAATACCCAGCCTAAATCCATTCCTAGCTATAGTGATAAAAAACAACGTAACTATGAAAATGGTCCATCATTTAACCCCGAAACGAATTTCCCAAATTTGTCTTCATCTACCAAAATACAAAATTTGCATAATAATGCAGAAGAGTTGGAATATAAAAGTAATTTTCAAGTACCAAATTTAAATGATATGTTTAAAATGTTTCCTTTTAGGTGCTTCAGATCAACAACCTCTACAACAAAATGTACGCCCAACCAATGTCAACCAAGAACAAAATCAAGTCGACTCTCAATTTGAAAATCCACCAGCTCTGCCTAATACTATTGATCAAAGTGTTGTTGAAGCGGAAAATGAAGAATATGAGAATACTTATGAAGATTATGTGGTTCAAGAAAGGCCTGGATTACTTGCTGGTGTGGCTGGAAATAGTAACATTAAAAAAGAAGCTCAAGCACTAAAGTCGGATGAATCAGTGAGCAAAAAAGATGCAGTTGTACAACGTAATACAAATGGTAAAAATATATGGCATAAATTTTTTAAGACATAAAAAAGATCTTTTGTTTTTTTCTTTAGCACTTTTAGGATTTCCAAGTTTGATTACAAATGAACACAAAAGTATATCGACGAAATTTCAAACTCCAATAATAAAGATTTCTGTTCGTGACAAAAACAAATCACAGGAAGTTGAAACAAGCCATGAGCAAGGAATAGATACAAAGCTAACTATCGACTCTTATAATAAGAATGAAAATGGTTCTCCAAGTAAGGCTTATGATTTATAAATATGCAAATTTTTGGCTCAAAAGTTTATTCGAAAATTTCCATATTACTACATTACACGATTGCATTGTAAATGTGCTAACTTACACGCTATACATACTAGGTGGTGCGCAAGTTACAAAAAGTGACAATTCTTGTCACCTGCGGAAATATGCGAATTTTGAACACGAACATAAATTGTTTATAGTGATAAATGAAGGACAAATTTGTCTCGGGGTCACAAATTTTTCACAATGAACAAAAAAGTTTCGTGCTCAAAATTCACATATTTCTGGCCGGTAACAACGATTGTCATTTTTTGTAACTTTTATGCATCCCTACACTCAAAAAAAGTTGTGTAAAAGTAAAGGGAAGAATTTTCCGGAATTATTGTTTCGGAATTACTATAACGATTGGCACTGGTGTAGCCAAAGGGGAGGACCACCCTCATCCCTGAAAAAATTTGAAATTTTTCCTAAGGATGCTGTGCGTATAACCAACATTTTTTCTGCGTATAATACACACCTTTTTGATACCTAATTTTCATGAAACTCTTTTTAGGCGATTCGAATGCATTGAAAGATATTTCACTTTTTGGACAATCAATTTTCCCATCACATAAGCCAATAAATAACACAAAAGCAGATAAAGATATCGAAATTGGCAAGCAGAGAGTCGAGATTTTATTCAATAAGGGTGCAGAAAGTTCATCTAATTCAAGTAAGAATTCAATTTGAGTGTAAAAATAACTTTCAATTTTCGAGGCAACACTAAAGATAGTAATCGTTTCAACTCCACAATTCCTGAATCAGGAGGATCTTTAAAAGAATTTCGACTATAAAATTTTTTCCGACAACCCATTTTAGGCAATCTTAATAAAGACGTCCAAAAAGATTCGATCACTACAACTTTAAACTCGGTAACACTAGATCCGACAGTGGAAAGTAATCAACAAAAACTTATTCCTTTGTCTAATGTGGACTTGGAGAAAAATTCTAGCCTGGGTATGAATTTATACAGGCCGTATGCACAACTGTTGCTAATGCTGAAGCTAACGCTAATAGCAACAGTTGTGCATACGAGATGCAGCTATTAGCGTTAGTTTCATCTATTAGCTTTAGCATGGAGATGCAGCTAGCTGCAGCTATTAGCTAACGCTAATAGCTGCAACTCGTATGCACAACTGCGCTATTAACGCTATCTTCAGCTATTAGCTTTAACATTAGCTATAGCCATAGGCGTAGCCAGGATTTCGCGACAGAGGGGGCTAATCGGCGACAGAGGGGCTGAACGTGTAAATTTTGTTAAAAAATGCGTTTTTTCCTTAAAAAATCGTGCTTTTCTATTAAATTTTTGGACGACAGGGGGGGGGGCTAAAGCCCCTAGCCCCCCTGGCTACGCCTATGGTTATTACTATGCTAAAAAAATAAAAAATCACTATGCTCAAAGTGGATCATAGGCAAAATCATTTGGTAACAAATAATTTTCAAGCAATTTTACTTATGCCTCACCTTGGGGCAAGGAAAATCCGGTCGAAGAACAACCGATCGAAAGGAACAACCGGTCGAAGAACAATTGGTAAAAAGAACAACCGTTTGTCGGCCAATCTAACACACTTCTCCGCCCCTGTACAGGGTGCGCCAAAAGTGCGAACTTCATTGACTTTTGATTATCTTTTTAACATTGCTAGTGGTAAATCATACTTTTTTGTTCAACCGCAATATTATCAACGCATATATTGGAATCGAGGGCAAATGCAAAACCCCATAAAAATTTAGAATCCTTGAAGAAGGCACTTCAAAAAGCATGAAAAGAATTTAACAATGAAACTTTATGTGCCATCGTAGATGACTTTCGAAAGAAACTTCAAGCTTGCAAGAATGCACAAGGAGGCTATCTTGAATAAGATTTTAAAAATTTTGCCGTTTTTGTGCTATACTTTCTTAAAATACACGTTTTCGTTTGTCTTTGTTATCTTTTACGGGTTATTTGAATCAAATAAACGAGGTTCGCACTTTTGGCGCACCCTGTATATTTATATTATAAAGCTATTTTTAAAAAATTTTCCTATTTAAAAATTCATTAGATGCTAACAGAAATCGGCTTAAGGGCTAGACTCCTAAATTCCTAATATGTAGTGTTTTTCACATGAATTCTATATCAATGAGCAGTTTTGCTTAAGTCAAAAGCTTATAATTAAGAGTAGTGATGAAATTAAATTTCCTTTTGACGTAAGATTTTTTCAACTTTCACGTAAGAAAAAAGGCTAGACAAAATCGTTGTTATGGAATTTTTTTTACTAATTGTCACATTTGTTTATACATTTTTTTAAACAAGATAAATTTCCCTGTGTATTTTTTTGTATATTTGTGGTTATTGCCATTTGGCTATTCATTGAATTGAGGTGTTGATTTATTGCTTGCTAGGAAAATTCGGTTTGTGTACCGACAAAAAAGAGCTACACGCCTGATTAATGTTTACTTGAAAGAATATAAATTCGGATGTTTTTAATTGTTTAGTTAATTTTTGGGTGCATTTTTAATTTTTAACATTTTCTATTTTTAATTTTTGCATTAATTTTTATTTTTTGCAGGGGGAATTCAATGTTTATCCAAGGGTCCCGTTCCAACCGAAGGCTATACAGGTACTAGTAGCGACAAAAAGTAATGCAACAGAACTTAAAAAGACGTAAGGGGTCATCCAGATATTATTAATCAACTTTTTGGTGGTTTACCCCCCAACGTAATCAATTTTTATGAGGAGGGCCGACCCCCCCCCCCCCCAACATGATTACGTAATATCTGGATGACCCCTAAAACCTAAATCTTCACCCAAAGATTTTCATAAAAACGATGTTCTACAAAGTTCTTTCTCATGTTATGTTGAACAACTTTGGAGCTACACAATAAGAAGAAATGCAATTTTTCGACTTTTCGCTTCAATACACAGGCCTTTCCTGAATCAGGGAAGTGTTTTTTAGCTTCGAAAATTTCAAATGCAGACTCTTCACATGTTTTTACCCCTAGAGGGGTCATTTCCAGAAAAATTTTGAAAATTTTTTCACGTGGGTGACCCCTCCCTATTGTGTAGTTCCAACATTTGAGAAATCGATCGATTTTAATTTTTTATGTCAATTTTTTTCAAAAAATTCAAATTTCTCATGAAACGAGAGTGGACGCATTCGATTTTTTGTCAAAAATTACTCCAGGGGGTTTAGTGAAGTTTATTTGTGGTGCTGAAGCGCAGGAAACCCGAGAAAACGGCATTTTTGAAAAAAATTTTCAAAAATGCCGTTTTCTCGGGTTTCCTGCGCGTTTCAGCACCACAAATAAACTTCACTAAACCCTCTGGGGTAATTTTTGACAAGGAATCGAATGCCCCCACTCTCGTTTTATGAGAAAATTGAATTTGGTTGCTGGGTGCAAGTACCCACCACCCATGGGTGCTAAATGCTAGTACCTAGGTTGCTTTTGGGTGCTGGGTACTAGCATCTTTTCGGGCCCTGGTCCCGACATTTGCGCTTCTACATAAGCGCGCTAATAATTGCGCCCCAACATTTGCGTCCCAATATATGCGCACCCGACTTGTGCGCCCTATTCATTTTTAAAATTTTCAACCTTTTTTGAAAGATATTTTACAAGTCAGATGCGCAAATGTCGGGGCGCAATTATAAAGCGCAAATGTGAAAGTGCATATGTCAGGTGAGGGCACAAAAGTCCCTCCCCCCTCCACCTCCTATGCTTTTTGGCCAAGAATGTCATTTTTTATTCTCTTTTTGCCAAAACTAAAAATAATCCCAACCCATTTTTTGAAATTTTCTCTCATTAAAACGATTCTTTTCACTTTGTATGTCTTGCGTGTCGTTGCGTACAAGTGTCGCGCCGCAACGGTCTTTTGTCCATAAGATAGAGCCTTTCTCATGGTCGATGTCACGTTTTCCCTTTTCTGTGGGTGCAAAAAATCGGAGATAGGGAGAATCAGTGATCTCCATGTTTCATGTATTTCAAATTTCTAGTTCTCTAATCGATTTTCTAAAAAGAATTGTTTTGATTAGAATCTTATGGGCGCATCCTCTTTCTTTTTTAACATAAAAAAATGAATTGAGGTTTTTAAATGACCTTGAAATTTTTTGAGAATGCAGACCACACAGGGGCAATCTTTCATATACAAAAGATATATAAAATCAAATCTCTATTTTATGACACTCGGCGGGGACATAAAGACCACGAAGGGATGCCGGTGGAAAAATTTGTTATATAAAGAAATTGACTTGCTATATATACAAAATTTTTCCGCTGGTATCCCTGCGTGGTCGTTATCATTAAACGGAGATTTGACTGTAGTAGTATCAATCAAAAAAAAGTTAAAAATATGTAGTATTTGTCTACGGCGGCCAAAATACATGACGTTTTTTAGGTGAAATGAACGTAGAAAAAACTCGATAAATTCGAGATAGGGGTTAAAAATACGCAGTATTGAAAATTTTTTACGAAAGACCCTGCCCATGCGTGGTGAAAAGATCATTTGCTCCATAGGTGCACAAGTAGGGGGAGACAATTTCCCTCAAGTACGACACTTTTTTTTGGTCGTCAAACGTGAAAAATTTCGTATTTTTGGTAAAAAACATGTAGTCTCGGGACAAAATACGACATTTTTTTCTCATTTTTGTCCCCAATACGACGACATAGGGAAGGGACAGCCCACTTGTGCACCTATGATTTGCTCTATGTCCTAAAATTTGGCATTTGAGTTTTTTATCTGCGGTTTTATAGGCACGTGATTTGTGATTTTTTACGTTGATTTTTCAAATTGTTAACATTTTAGCCGCCATGTCGGACATATTCTCGGGTCTTGCCAATTTGACGAAATCCGTCACTGATTCTTTAAACACCTATGAACTCCGAAAAATTGGAGACAAAGTGTAAGATTTTTGTTTGTTTTTTTAAGAAAATTCTTCACTACTTCGAACCGTGAGGTGCGGGCGTGTGCCCAAGGTACCTTTTTCCCACAGTTTTGAAAACTATAGGGCAGAGAGGCAGGCAGGATTTTGTGACAGGGGCCCAGTCTCTGTCAGAAAAACTCTCAACAACAAAAGAGAACCCTCACGTGTTTTTTCGCTGCGACAAGGGGTCTCGGTCCCCCCTTGCCCTCTGGCTATACCCCTATATGCGCATTACCAGAGAGCGGGGGGGGGGGGGGACTGAGACCACCTTTTCGCAGCGAAAAAACACGTCAGAGTTCCCTTAAAAACAAGTCTTTTTCAATCAAATTTTTCGCTTGTGGAGCTGTTTTTTGTTAAAGAAACGTCGAAAAACATTTTCCCAAAATACTCCCTCCCTCCCAAAATCTGAACCAAAATTACGACACTGACTATGATACAAATTTTTAGCCAAGGCTATGTGATGAATTTCACAGAAGCCGAAACAAAAGTCCGAGAAGCCACGAATGAAGACCCCTGGGGTCCGACTGGACCTCAAATGCAAGAAATTGCTCATATGACTTTCCAATATGATGCCTTTCCCGAAATCATGGGTATGCTGTGGAAACGAATGTTCCAGGAGAATAAAGCCGCATGGCGACGTGTCTATAAAGTATGGAGAACATAAATTTTTATTTGAAAAAAATGATATTTTAGTCCTTGATATTGTTGAACTATTTGCTCAAAAATGGCAGTGAACGGGTTGTTTCTAATGCTCGGGATCATTTGTTTGAGATGAGAGCTTTGGAAAGTTATAAATATACAGACGAGAAAGGAAAGGATCAAGGGGTGAATGGTAAGTATGAAAAGTACCCTCCTCTTCAATCTGGGGGGAGCACGACTCCCGAAATCGGGAAAAGTGTTTCTAGCTACCCATAGTCAATATACCATTGTGTAGTGCAACATTTTAACTTTTCAATGAGAGATCGATCATGGCCTAATTCTATTCCCACTACGAGATATAGCAGTTAGAAAATTATGTAGTCATTTCTATGAGGTCTCAAAGTTCAGAGGGTCCAAAACCTATCTAAAACGATATATTTAAAAAAAATTTTTGTGGGTTCGTATTCAGCATGAGTAAAAATACCAAAAGCAAAAAAATTTTAAAAAAAATAATCAAAATCGAAAAAAATTTCCATTTTTACATCACAAATGTCTATTTTTTAAAGAAAAAAGTTGATCATGATCACGGTGAGGGAGGAGGTAAGCCCGTGGTCATGTTTGATCATGAAGGGGGTAGGGGGAGGAGGTCTAAAAATGTTTAAAATTTGGTCACGTGATATGTGAATGACCCCTTGTGATTTGGCCGAGCTGATTTTGGGCGAGATGTAGTTCATGTTACATCCATATCTTTTTTCAGTAAGACATCGTGCAAAACTAGTCATGGAGCTAATTCAAGACGAAGAACTTTTACGAACCGAAAGGAGAAAAGTCAAAACTGAGGGTAAAGAAAAATATCAAGGATATTCAAAAGAAGAGATGAATATGAAAGGTTTAGATGTTAAAAAAATTTTAAAAACTCGATTTTTAGGCGGAACGTCGAGCTTTGACAGCAAATGGAAAAATGATAGGAAAAATGATTTTAGAGACGACGATTTTTCTTCGAGGTTAATAAAATTTTTGAAATTTTTAAAAAATACAAAATTTTTTTAGGGACAATGATAGAGATAGAGATTTTTCTAGTCCCCAACGTGAGGTTACCGCGTTTGATTTTGCGGAAAGCCGGCATCAAACTGCTTCGCCAGAGCTTGGTATTAGGGAGGTAAAAGTTCAGGTGAAATTTAAATTTAAAAACCGGATGTGACTGGTAAAAGTAAAAAGTCGGAAATAACTGATCCGACTTAATGAATACCGAAATTTTTCAAACCCCAGAATTTTCAGCCCCCAACACACGATAGACCAACGTGAGCAAAAAGTTGAGACACCCCTAAAAACGTCATAAAATAGGCCAGAAACTTGTTAGAAACTTGCTTCCCTGACCCTGATTCAGGGAAGAGATGTGTATATTGAAACGAAAATGAAATAAAGTTCAAATTTTAAACGGAAAACTGTCTGGGAGTTTTTCTAAGTCACTTTTTCTTTTGTTACTTTTTGCCAAACCCAAGTCTCCAAACACTAGGGTGGAGGAAAAAATTCGTCTATCGGATGTGCCCGAGGTCCGACCTTTTCTACTTCTAATCACAACTATTTAGAGATCACCAGAACCTCAGGATGACGATGAATTTGGAGATTTTGCAGAAGCTAGAAA
>JAQGBS010003929.1:0-10897 GCA_034698545.1 Acrobeloides obliquus
ATAAAATTACCCCTAGAAACATGTTTTTTCAAAAAAAATTTTTTTCACCGAGAATAAGTGGTAAAAGTCACCCCCCCTTTAAAGCCCATCCTGTATAAATTTTAGAAAATGATGATCCGAACATTATTCATACATTCACTGATACCTTTATTTTTCACAATACTTTTATATATGCCGAAACCAATTTCTGCGCTATTCCCATCTCTAGCCCTACCTACTGAAATTGTAACTTGTTTGTCGATAGTTCTATACTCCTCAAACGTGCTAAATAACGCTCTGACAATTTACAGTATAAAACCATATCGAAGGCATATTTCTAAATGCGTTAAGCTATGTTTCAACAAGCCATCGACTAGTGTTCAGGTCTTTTAATATTCAACGAGAAATGTCTGGGTAAATTGCTTGTTGAATTCACCCATTTCATTTGGGTGAATTAAACGATAAATTTAAAAAAATTAAGTTTTTTCAACATGTAAAAGGATTAAGAAACACAATCAGTATTGTTGAAACATATCTTAACGCATTTAGGAATAAGCCTTCAATATGGTTATATACCGTAAATTGTCAAAGCGCCATTTTGTTCGTCTCATTTAGTCATTAAAAAAATTCACAAATAAACAACTAATAAAATTTATTTAAAAATAAACAGAAAAACCTCATTATTTATCTTAAAAATATAATAAGTATCAAACAAATAACAACAAACAAATTGCGTGAAAATAAAACAAATATCAAAAGCTAGATTTCCTTGCTTTTCTTTCATCTCTCATCTACCAACGAGCAGCTTTGCTAGTTGCTCCAAACGAGCTCGGTAAACCACTTCCATTATTTTTTCCTGTCGAATCTTCTGAGTTATTCCAATGAGAACCACGGCCACCGCGCCCTTTAAAATTGCATTTTCAACTGATTATACGAATTGCTTACCTCGAAAATTGCCTTCAAAACGACCACGTTTTCCACCTACATCTCGACCACGCGCTGAATCTGCATAGTTGCGCTTACGGGCACCAAACGACATTGGCAGAGCACGTCCTTTAATCATATTTTGGAGCTCCTCGGGAATTTCTTGATTTGCTTCTTCCATCACTTTGACAAGGTCTCTGGCTTTTGGTGCATTCTTTCGAGTAAAGAAAGTGTATGCAGTTCCCTAAAAGAAATATATGATAAAAATAATAATCACTTTATCATGCCGAAATTTTCGAAAATATCCATTTTTCCAAAAACCTACCGAACTATTAACACGCCCTGTGCGTCCGATTCGATGAACATAATCTTCGGAGTTATTTGGATAGTCATAGTTGATGACAAAGCGAATGTCCTTGACATCTAAAAAAAATTTCTCACCATACATGCGTATGGGGTAGAGCATGAAGGTATTAGGCGGGACAGCTTGAGGGAGGTATAGGGGGGGGGGAAGAAATAATTCGACGATAAAAATTTTCCAAAAAAGTCGCCGAAGGTGTCCCCCTCCCAAAATTATGACTTTGTATTCGGTGAAAAAAGTTCGTTGCGTCCTAGAGCCCCTACCTACGTGCACGTGCATCACAACTGAAAAAGACCTACCAAGTCCACGAGCGGCAACATCGGTAGCCAACAAAATCGGAATCTTGCCATTACGAAATTCTAAACAGTACTATGTTTAGATACATAAAAATATAGTTCCCATTTGAAGATCCAATACCAGTTTTACGTTGGTATTTCTTACAAGAAAACGCAATTTTTAGCCATGTTCAGATTCAAAAATTTCTTCTGCCATATAGTAGAGAAGGACCTCAACTTCATATCAAAATTGAAGGAAAAAATTATCGTGTAGTTTAAAACTGATCGTTTTCTATAATAAATGTGCCTAAATCAATCAAAGTCTGTTTATTGAAACAAAAATATCGGTCATTAGAAAATTAAAAATTTACTGACTCGTTTTGGACGAATGATAGCACACATTGAATTACTGAGATCATAGGAATTTAATGAGCTATCGCTCGTCCAAAATGGTTAGGTAAAATTTGGATATTTTCTAATATTTTCATTTCAATAAACAGACTTTTATTGATTCAGGGACATTTATTATAGAATCAATTAAAACGATCAGTTTAAATTTGGTGTACAATAATTCCTTCACCTTTGATATGAAGTTGGGGAGTCCTCTACAACATGGCATAAGAAATTTTTGAATCTGAGCGTGGCAAAACTTGCGACTCCCTCGTTAGTCAAAAAATTCTTTATAGCTCCATTATGAGGTGCTCCAAAATTTTTTAGAGCTCCATTTTAGTACTAAATAAACTATGGTAACATAAACTTACGCGACAATGTCCAATCACGTTCGGATTGTTGCTTATCACCATGAATACACAAAGCCTGATAGCCATCTTTTCGCATTCCACGTGTCAAATCGTCAGCACGCCTTTTCGTCTCCGTAAAAATAATGGTTTTACACTCTTTCTGGAATAAAATACAAATTAGATAAGCAAATTCATGTTTTCATATTTTTTGAAACTGTTTTAATTAATTATGTAGTCATTTAAAGTATATGAAGTAGAAAGATCCAAGCCATAGTTGCAATAATGACATCTATATAAGCACAAAGTTCTATTCAAGATCAAAAAATTGTCTCAAACTCCAAACTAAGTGCTATTAAAATGCAGCTACAAAGTACACCCCCTTTAAGAAAAATGTATTTATTTAAGAAAATTTTTTAATTTTTCTATTTAGTGTAACACATTTACAATATAAAAATTAATTTTTTTCGATTTTCTAATCTTTTCTAAGCTCAAAATAAAAAATTCCTTCAAATTCGTGTCACACTCGAAAATCCCCAAGTACAAAAAAAATTTTTTCGCCAAATTTCGCATAAATGATGTCAAACATCTTAAAATTTCGTCCTCTTCACAATGGTATCTCGTTAACGGTTTGGACGATCGCACCTTCAAAAGTTAATCCAAGACACACACATTACACGTTTTATTAAGAAGATTAAGATCCTTACTTGTTGCATAATTTCCTCAAGAAGTTGGAAAAGACGAGTTGACTTTTGTGCCTCTTCAATAACTTCGACATTTTGTTCGATATTGTGATTCGCGGAGAGATCCATTGAACCTACATTCAAAAATACTGGATCCTTCTGAAAAGCTGAAGCAAGTGCACGCACTTCTTGAGGCCAAGTAGCAGAAAACATTAGAGTTTGACGATCTGGCTAGAAAAAGGATCAGTGTTATTATCGCTTTTACAAGTAGAAACACAGAATCGCATGTTCTACCATTCAAATTATATGAACTTGTTTGAAAAAAAATTTCAATTTTTTTTACACTTCATGGTCCCTCAGACTTGAATAGTCTCCCAACCCATTTCGCAACTTTATGCTCGATTTATACATTGCCTGTTGCTATGTGTATAAACAAGCCTTCATTATTTTTTTTAGCATGCATTCATAAATACGAATAAAAACATACCCGAGTTTGTCCCACAATTTGACGAATTTGAGGCTCAAAACCCATGTCCAGCATTCGATCAGCCTCGTCTAAAACTAAGTAAGAGCAACGTGTCATATTCGTAGTGCCATTCTCCAAGAAATCATTTAATCGACCAGGTGTTGCAACGACAATATCAACACCTAAAAATATCATTCTGAATGCCAAATCAAGTTTTGGGTACTACTATTCCACTTTGAAGGGAAATTCTTTCAAAAAATGACCCTCTAGGAGTAATTTTATGCTAGGAATGTCGCATTCACGAATTGTGAAAATCTTTCCTTAATTCAGTATACGCATGTGATTCTTAAACCCTACTGAGGGCCGTCGGGATAAGAAAACACCAATCAAACAAATTTTTTCACAGCTCGTGAATGCAAAATTTGAATTCTTCGTATAAAAAATACTCTCAGAGGTCATTTTTCAAAAAATTTTCATCCTCCAAAGTGTAGTACCATGTTTTTTTGATAGTAAAATAAACAAAAAATACCCTACCTCTTTCCAATGCGCGTGCTTGAGGACCTTTAGAAGCACCACCATAAATACATACAAGTGAGAGACCCAAAGCCTGGCAATAATCCTTTGCACCGACCTCGACTTGTTGAGCCAGTTCCCGAGTTGGAAGTAAGATGACGACAATTGGGCCATCAACAGCTGAACGTGGTGGCTGATTCTGCGTATGAATGATAGCCGGAATTGTAAACTTAAAAAAAAACATTAAAACAAAAATAAGAAATAATTTCCCAGTGACATGCCCGGAGTCTAGTGATAAGTCGAAAACGTAATTAGTGTTCCGATTTCGCAGAATCGGGGTCGTAATTTCGAAATTCCATAAGAAATTGATATTTAAGCTAAAAATGCTATGAAAATGACAATTTTTGGCAAAAAGATAAAGTTTGATAAAAAAATTGACAATTTTGAACATTTTTCGTGTAAATAGTAAAAAAAATTTGATGAAAAATTATCGAAATTCCATAAAAAATTGCCATTTTTAAGCTGAAAATGACAATTTTTTGGTGAAAAATGATGAATTCAAATTTTTTAAATTGACACTTTTAGTCATTTTTTAAGGCTCCTTATTACATAAAAGTAACTTACGCCAAGCGTTTTTCCTGAACCTGTTTGAGCAATTGCGATTAAGTCACGTCCACTTAAAGCCACTGGCCATGCAATCGATTGAATCACGGTTGGTTTCGTAAAATGAGCATTAAACAAGCTTTGAATCTCATCTAACAATAAAAAAAACTCCAATAGATACAACTTATCTCACCTGGAAATCCTCCTTCGGAAAATTCAACAACCGGTCTTGGAATATCTTCTCCATCCAACGTAACGTTTTTCTCAGCTAACCATTGATCGACTTCTGCTTGACCGCGTTGTTGTACAGCTGCATGAATTTTGTAGAAATTCTTTTGAAGTGGCACCAAGTTTGCCATTGCGAAATCAACTTTCTGAACTTTGGTGGTGGAGTACCAATCGTTTTTCGAGCCATTGCCCTGGGCACTGCGAAATCCGCCTGAAGAAAATCCATTGGTGCGATAGCCATTGCCTGTAAAATTATTGTAATTAGAATTCCTGTATCCGCCACTACCACGCATGTTGTTGTTTTCTCCATAATTACTTCGCCCACGATTGTTATAAGATCCTCCATTGTTGGAAAAACGACTACCACCTCGATTACTATTGCTAAAAATAGATGCTGTAACACAAAAAACATGCAATGAAAAATAACACTGTTTTTTCAACAAAAAATGTCCAAAACTTAAAAGATACAATTTTTGGCAAAAATCCTAATGACCCCTCATAATTTTTCACAAAATTTTTCTTTTTTCAGCAAAAATTGTAATTTTCTGAACATTTTCAGCTTAAAAACAAGCATTTTTTTAAATTTTAGCCAGCGGCGCTGGTTTTTTCTTTTATGTAAGAGTTTTTCACCAAAAAGGTCCAAAATTTTCCATTTTTTCTACAAAAATTGTAATTTTTTGAGCACTTAAAAACAAGTATTTCTCAACAAATTTTGGGATAAAGTTGAAAGTCCTCTACAATATGGAATAAGAAATTTGGCGCTGGTTTTTACCTTAACTCAAGAATTTCACCAAAATTCCCAATTGTTCAACAAAAAAAGTCCCACATTAATTTTTTCACCAAGAATCGTAATTTTCAAGCATTTCCAGCTTAAAAATAAGCATCATAAAAAATTTTTGCCTGTAACGTTAATTTTTTCCTTATATAAATTTTTTACGAGTAATTGACTTTTTACTCGTCGAGTGGAGTCGATTAACACCGATTTTGACAAAATTCGAAAGGTATTCATTTTCGCGATATTAGCCAAAAGTTATATGCCTTACAATATTCATTTCCCTAGTCACCCAGTTTTCCCTAGTTCCCGCTAAGTTTTATTTTTTAGAAAAGTGAAACAATTCAAGTAAAAAACTTACTTATTTGAACGACCGCCTATATGCATTTTCGTTTCTTGTAATTCGATGTGAATAATATAGAAAGTTGATTTCCAAGTTAATGGCTAAAAAAAATTATCCACTAGGACAATTATCACGAGCTTTTTTTCAAAAATTGTCCGTGTACATGTTACGGGAAAATCTGAACTGATAAGATTTTTCCGTAACATATATACAAAAAATGAAAATTTTTGTTCGTGAAAATTGTCCTAGTGCAAAAAGTAAAATCAAAAGCGATTTTGGATTTCATGAATTAGTTTAAAAAGAAATGAAGTTAGAAAATTTGATTGCATTCAATAAAAGCTATTTCCACTTTTAACTCTGCAAAAACCAGATATTAAGGGTGACCGCTAGCAGTCGTGAAATTGAAATGAAAAATTTAAAAAAATAATCATCTACAGGTAAAAATAGTGAAAAATCGATTGTGCACATCCCTGTCGCGTGAAAATGCTTTCTTCACCTTATTTTCGCGAAAATAGCACTAGCAAACGTGAAATAGTGCTATTTTCGCAAAAACAAGGTAAAGGAAGAATTTTTCGAGACGAGGATGTGCGCAATCGATTTTTCATAAGTAATTTAAAAAAAATTTTTGGAGAAAGGGCCCTAATTTGCACCCCCTTTAAGAAAACTTTCGATTTGGGGGGGGGGGTGACCACCCACTCCCCACATGTGTTCGTAGGGCAGAAAAAGTTTCAAAGTAAATAGAAATGGACACCCCGTCCCCAGATACGCCACTAGTTTGCAGTTAATTTCCAGACAGTTAGCGGCTGCGTACTAGGTGGTCGAGACCAGGACTGAACCGATACTGGTAATTTTTCGGTAATGGTAATTTTTTTCATCCGGTTCAGCCCTGTTCTGGACCCAAAAATAAAGTTTTAAACGGATTCGAAAAATTACCGATATCGGTTCAGCCCTGGGAAGACGCTAAACGCCTCGAACAGCAAGTCGAGACGTTTAGCGCGCAGCCTAATACAAAGTAACAATTTTTGCTGCTTTTGAAAAAGATTTAATTTCGCTGAGTTAAAAAATTTTAATCGATTTTTAGATGGGTGATGTGTGATAGAAAGTTTAGGCCCAAATAAACAAAGATTTCTCTAGGCCAGGGCTCAGAATGAAAAAAATGAAAATCAGAAAAAATGTCAAAAAATCAGATTTTAGATCCAAGAAAGTTAAAAATACAAGTGGGGCAAAAGTCCTCGCCAAGGGGGCAAAAGTCTTGACATTTCAAAAATGTGTTATCTCAGACGAGAAAACACGTTTTCAGCGTTTTTGACAATGTCAAGACTTTTGCCCCCCCCCCTTGTACACTAGGTCAGGACTGCGAATGAACCAATTTCAATAAATGCAAAAATCAGACATAGGCAATTTCTGCTGGCCAAAATCAGGACATTTATGATAGATCAGACCCATTCTGAGCCCTGCTCTAGGCCCAAATAAATTAAGATTTCTCTTATTTTCCTTCGAAACTACGTGAGAATGGTTCAGGTTCAAAAAAACTCTGTGAAAATTAATTAGTGAAAATTATCTTTTGTGGTTTTCTTTCAAATTCAATAAAAACAATGCACATAATTTTGCAATTTGATAAAATCAAAATGTAGTTGTTCTTTCACTTCTATTTTGGTTCCGAGTTTCTCAGATTGCATTGGATCAGTCGACCTATCACCTTATTTTTCAATGTTACAACAAATCAGGCAAATCGTCGCGATGCACAAACTAGTTCGAATTTTGTAAAGAGGAAGAAAAAGAAGTTGTGCATTGAATCTAGAGCTGCAAACGCCGCCTGCACCATTTTTAAGTAAAAACCCCGCACGCACATTTTTGAAAATCCCGCAACCCCGCCCCGCAGTCTTTTTTTCATCAAAATTTTGGCAAAATCGACCGTTTTTAAGTGATTTTTTCATTGAAATTTGACCATTTTTAGGCCCGCCACTAGCTGATGCTAGCAGCGTTGTAACGTCGTAATAGCATTTTTCAAACCGTCGTAATTCAGCTTTGCCTTATCCGTTTTCGGGGATCTTGGTGTCATTTTTGTAGAACTAGATCTCCTGCATTGCTTGCGCCAGGTTTTCCCGTCGAGATGGAATGCTACTTATTAGATGGAACGCTACTTATTACATTTGTGAGCGACTTTGTAAACAAAGAAGCTATTGAACTCTATTTAACACGCTACAATAAGCGAAGATTGGAACTTTCAGAAGATGAATGGGAAGTCATGAGCAAGCTAATAAAGGTGTTAGAACCAGTTAAAGCGGCTTCAAGGCAAATGTGCTGCGATTCGGCTACTTTGTCATTACAATTCCCTATAGCAAGAATGCTCTATACTAGTATTATTTCAAAAAACTCAATTTTAATTATAAAATGTTTGTTATTAGTTACAGGGGGGGGGGGGCAAAAATCTTGATATTTCAAAAACGCTGAAAAGGTGTTTTCTGGTCCAGAATTGTCGAGAAAACACGTTTTTGAAATGTCAAGACTTTTGCCGCCTAGGCCAGGACTTTTGCCTCCCCCTGTACACATGTGTTTGCCTGGTTCACAAGATGTGAAGCCCAATGAAATTTTCACTTTTTTTAAATTTTGAAAAAAATATTGAAACGCATTTTTCGACCCTTTCCAAAAAATTTTAGATTTTTATTTTTTCACCATCGTAGTCTCATAGCCTAAAATAATCATATCGCAATTTGTTTCAGTCGGGCTTCCGGGTGTTAAATCGGGTTCCCGTCAACCCTAGTAGCCTGTCCTTCTATAAACCGGGAAAAAACATCTTATTGACTTTTTTCATTGTATTTATCAAAAGGCACTAGGTTACGGCGACAGTTACCAAACACGGTTACCGGCCTCTGGTTACCGACTTCACACAAGGATTTTCATGAAAAGTGATGTTCTAAAAGTTATTCCTTAGATCATGGGAAACAATTTTGTAGAATATTAATTAGCACATGCACTTTATTTAGAATACCCCCTCTGTGAGTTACAGAGGGGGTATTCTAAATAAAATGCATGTGCACCTTATTTAGAATACCCCTTCTGTAGCCCACAGAGGGGGTATTCTAAATAAGTGCTGCCACTGCATTATGGGGAATAAGCCCCCGAATTTCTGAGTGTAGTTTGAAAATTGAAAGTAAACATCCTTTGTTATGCAGTTGATTCAGATCACCTCACTCTACGAATTTACTTGAACTTTAGTCTTTTGAGAGTAGTAAATTGATGTTATTAATGAAAAGTGTGAATTCATGGTAATAAAAAAAATATGGTTGTATAATTATGATGATTGGTATTTCTTCATCTTAAAAAAACTAGTTTTAATCATTTATAATCAACTTCCTTATTACAAAGATAATTTCAGTGAGACTCTATTAAAAAGAGGTACAAGAGTGCTAGTAATTCGGAAAATTTTTTTTATAAAATTAAAGAAAAAGGAATTATGAAGAGATGTACTTTTACAATCATCGACTTCCGAACACAGTGGCACAACCCCGGTACCCCCCTCCCTCGGTAAAATTCTATCGGAGGGGGGGGGGGGTAGGTCATGAGGTGGTAGAGGGTAGGTTATGAGGTGAAGGGGTAGGTCATCGGTCCCCGGCCCTTCTAAAAAAAGGTCGCCAAACTGCGGGGGGAGGGTGGGTCATAAAAACAAAAATTTTGGACCGGGGGTCTGTGCAACTGTGCTTCCTAAGATCGTATAAAATCGTAGATAAACCAGATTTCTTTGAATGAAGAATTTGCTGTAAGAAAATACTATTAAAAAATAAATTTTGAAAATTATAACAAATTCCGTAAGTTATATCTTGTAAAAATGATGATTTTTTGCCTGATTTTCAAATATTTTTCAAAAATCCGTAAAAATAGAGGACAGGTCGGAAAATAAATCATTATGTATTTAGTAACGAAATTCGGCAGTACTTTTAAATTTGGCTTGGCGGAACGGAATATTCGGCTTTAATGACGGTGATTGTCTCTGTTCGGCTTGTTAGTTGATGTCTTCCGGCTTGCCTATAAAACGGAAGTTTAGTGCATATTCTCAGCTCCGGCATAAACTGACCTTGTCGAGGTGGCACATGATATCAACAACTCTTTCAGATTTTGTCCGATTCGGCATTGAATTTCGGGTTGTCGGTCGCGGGATCTCAATCGCTTAAAGTCCTGATGATTTGGCTTCTCAATGTTTTATGGAGCTTGGACCGCTTCTTCTTTCTTTTCAGCGCCACAGGCAAAATATTTTTGTTAGCTGAAAAAATGGTAAAGTTGACCATTTTTGTGACAAATAGCCAATTTTGACAGGTGAAAAATATAGAATTTTTTTATGAAAAATCGTAAGGGCCCTTACGATTTTTTAGAAACAAAAGTTTCATAATTTTGGCAAAAACATAAGGGTAGACCCTTATGATTTTTTCGCGGCTCTGTTGCGACTTATTATGAAAAATTGTAAAAATATTGATTAACTCTCTATTTATCCCTTCCCCACTAATTAATTAACACTATTGGATTAATCCTTTTCATCCAGGCCCGAATTCTCCTTTATTTTTTTAATAAAATTATCCTTATTCATTCTTATTTGTTTATAAAAATCTCACAGAATGTTTGATAATGAACTTCGTATGCTTTATTATATCCTAGAGCAATACAGGGTGTGCCAAAATAACGTGCGCATTTGAAATTTTCTGTTTTTTAAAAGACTCTTGATGTTTCTCTGATTCCTCGCGGTCTTTTTTCTTTCTCTTCCAGGCCTGTCTTTGTTGGTGCCAGTTTCTTCGTGCCGCTGGATAGCCTTTCTAACGATGGACTCGCTAATTCCAAGAAGACGTGCTATTTCTCTTTTACAAGGGGGGGGGCAAAAGTTCTCGCCTAAGTGGCGGTATAGTCTCGCCAAAGGGGGAAAAAGTCTTGACATTGTCAAAAACGTTGAAAAGGTGTTTTCTCGTCCAGAATTGCCGAGAAAACACGTTTTTGAAATGTCAAGACTTTTGCCCCCTTGGCGAG
>JAQGBS010003930.1:0-10896 GCA_034698545.1 Acrobeloides obliquus
TTTCAGGCAAAACCGTCATCATTTTCGGATTACCCATGACCGATTCTCTATAACTGAAAAAAAGATCATAGAAAACGCATGGAAAATACGGTTTTTACTTAGGTTTTTTCATTGTGTCGATAACCCTCCATAACTTTCAGCTCCCCTTTAATATGAAGAATATATTAAAATTCCACCACAAAAAAGCAAAATCAATCATTGAAAGTGATTTTGGAAGGTTCAAACTTTACGATGGACACTCGGGCCCCTTTTCGCCACTAGCTCCAAAATTTTGAGAACCGATTTTGTTCCATTTCGACCCATTACTACAGACTACTAGATTTTGTTATTTACAAGTTATTGGCTACTATATCAAACTTACAATTATTATAGGGTGTATACAAAAACTGGAATTTGGGCGATTTTTTCATGTTTTTTCGATCCGAATTTTTTTCAAAAATCCTAAAAATGACCCCGCTCATTTTCGAAGCTTGAAAATGCTTTCCAGATCCTGATTCAGGAAAATAAATGTGGATATAAAAGCTAAAAATACAAAATTACATATTTACTTTCCTGAATCAGGAAGCATATTCAAGCTTCGGGAATGCGCGCAATCGATTTCCTGCATAAAATTATATGGTCATTTTTAAGATTTTTGAAAAAAATTCCAGAGTGAAAAAAACATGACAAAATCGTCAAAATTCCAGTTTTTTCGATACACCATTTAATATAATATTTATTTATTCAACTATCATTTTTGAATGTCTACTTGTATTTATTACATGGAAATTTATACGAGCTAGCGATTGTAAGGATGAACATTTATATTTTCTCTGTTCGCTATCGAAAGAGATCGTTGTGGTTTGTTTGATGAATCTGTAAGAACTAGGTCATTCTCGGTCAGTCATCGCATTTCTACATTGATTTAATGAATAGACTTTTAGTATAAGTGATTTTTCTCTTGCCTAAAATTTTCCCTACAAGTATTGTATCATGATTTAATCATATGTAGTCTAGTTTGTCAGTAGTATAAAATTTGCATTACACTGCTTGATAGACAACGTGTTTAACTGCAATTTTTGATAATTTATATAAGTCGTGAAAGTGTAAAAATCATTTTATTTGAACAATTATATTTTTAAGGATCTTTTTGTTGTTAAAAATTTGGATGCTCTTAAAGAACAAGGGGACCCAAAATAACGTGATAATTTTTTCTGGAAATGACTCTTATAAGGGTAATTTTATACGGGAAATCGGATGCGCGCATTCCTGAGCCCTGAAAATGCTTTCCTGATCCAGGGAAGGGATTATGTGTAACGAAGCGAAAATGAACTAAAATTCGCAGGCAAACCAGCTTTCTGGGGGGTTTTTCTAGGCGAGGAATTATTAAAGCATGAAAATGTTTGCTTGACCCAAATCTCTAGGGGTTTAGACGCCTAAGCACGTAGGCGCCTAAACCCCTAGGCACTAAGGATCAAGCAAGCATTTTCATGCTTTGATAATGCGCGCATTTGATTCCTCGCCTAGAAAAACCCCTGGAATGTAGGTTTCACTGCGAAAATTTGAATTTTAGTTCATTTTCGCTTCGTTACACATACTCCCTTTCCTGAATCAGGGCCAAAGAAGCATTTTCAGGGTTTGGGAATGCGCGCAATCGATTCCCCGTCTAAAATTACCCCTATAGTGGTCATTTTCAGGGAAAAATTATTACGTTATTTTGGGTCCCTCTCAGAGAGTACCCAAATTTGATATATATTTTTAGCGTGCTTGAAAAGAATGTCACTAGATGAGCGTTTTCAAGCTGCTGTTACAATAGTACAAAATTTGCCGAAAGATGGTATGATATTATTTATTATATAATTTACAGTTTTTAGGACCCGTGAGCACTAGCAATGATCAAAAGTTGAAATTTTATTCTTTGTATAAACAAGCAACCATTGGAAATGTAAATACTGAAAGGCCTGGAATTTTTAGTTTGGTTGAGAGAAAAAAGTGGTCAGTTTTGAACATATGAGATCTTAAAGGGGGGAAGGGGCCAATTGAGGCGAATTATCGCAAAAAATTTTTTCGATAAACGTAAAAAATGTTCGAAACGATGAAAAAAATTCATCAAAAATTGAAAAATTCGTTGAAAAATGAAAAATTCTTCAGAAATCGAAAAATTCGTTAAAAATCGAAAAATTTTTGTTTTTGATGAAAAATCGAAAAAAATTTATCGTGTTTTTTGGCCATTTTTAAGTGTTTTTGGTCTTTTTTAAGCCAAAAAACACTCAAAAAATTTTTTTCGATTTTTCCTCGAAAACAGTATTTTTTTATCGTTTCGAACATTTTTTACGTTTGTCGAAAAATTTTTTGCGATAACTCGCCTCAATCAATCTGCCCTCCTCCTTTAAATTTTAACATATGACATTTTAGGGATTCATGGAAGGAGGTAGAAGGACTGAGTGCTGATCAAGCCAAACAACAATACATCGAGGCGCTTTTAGAAATGTTTGATCACATCGGTGAACAAGTCAATATTTCTGATTGGCTTAGTGGCGACGCAAATGGTGCCTTGATCAAAGAAAAACTAGCACTTTTAGGAAAAGTTGTTTAAACTATTACAGAGTGTTCCAAAAAAAACCGCCATTTGGTATTTTTTGACGAAAATTTTTCTTCAAAATGACTCAGGGGTATTTTTATGCGAGAAATCGATTTAGTGCATCGAAAGCCCTTGAAAATGCCTCCCAGGCCATGAAATATACGATTTTCGTATTTTTTCAGTAGGAATTCATAATTGAAATGATGAAAATGGGTTATTTCATAGTCTGGGAAGCGTTTTCAAGAGTTTTCGATGAGCGCAATTGATTTCCCGCATAAAAATACCCCTAATGAGTCATTTTGGAGAAAAAAATTTTTGCCAAAAAATGACCAAATGACGGTTTTTTGGATATTGAAATATTTAATAAATAATAATATACATTCACAAAAACACTACATGATTCTTCTTTTCTTCAGAATCCATTCGTGAAATTAGGCATTGTGTTGCATCCCCATTCACAGTTTTCCAGACTCGTTTTCTTTGAAACTTCAGGACAAAGTATGCTAACAGGATGATGTGTAGGAACCAAAAATTTACAGCTATGGTTAAGCCAAGTCCTATAATGAGGAATGCTGATAGCCAGATTCCTGCTAAAAGTTAATTGAATATATTTTATTTAACGCAGACCCTCAACGATTTTTGAATCTGATTCAGGGAAGAGGCATATGTATTGAAGCGAAAATAGGGTAATTCGGGGTCAGGGAAGCGTTTTCAAGGATCGGCAATGCGCGCAATCGATTTCTCGCATAGAAAAACCCCTTATAAGATTATTTTGGTGAAATTAAAAAACTTGAAATTTTTGAAAAAATCGTGCAAAATTCTCATTTTTTGAATCACCCTGTAAAAGTAGCATAGACTCGAATGAAACGATGAGGATGAAACGATACGAATAAAACGACATAATGGAAAAAACAAATAAAAATTTTTGGATCTGTACGGTCTAGAGGGACGCACTTAACGTGACTCCAGAAAATTCTGAAAATTTTTTCTGGGGGTCAAAAAATGGAAAAAATTGCGTCAAAATTAGGGGTTATAAGTTTTAACCCCAACACCCCGGAAAATTTTTCAGAATTTTTCGATGCGCGCAATCGATTCCTCGCATAAAATTACCCCTAAAGGGTCACTTGTTAAAAAAATTTTTTACCCGGCCGTAAGTTGGACCCCCCTTTAAGCGTCCCCCATGCCGTATAGCTCGAAAAAATTTTATTGGTTTTTTCCATTATGTCGTTTCATTCGCATCGTTTCACCCTATTCGTTTCAAACCTTTCGTTTCATTCGAGTCTATGCCGTAAAAACAAACCGGAAGAATTTCTCCTAGCATTTCGAACATCCATGTCCAGCACATCCATAAGGTTGATTAACACTTTCTTGGTAAAATCTTCGGCTTTGAGTAATTCCGCGAAACAAAAGATCCATAGAATTATCAAAAATAAATTCCACAATAGCTAATTTTTTAAATAGAGCAGTTATATAACGTTTAAAACTTACTCCAAACACGAGATAGGGTCTCAGGCAATTTGGCTCATGATTCGAAAGTGCATAGAAGATGATCAGGATGCAAAAGAATTCCACCACCAGTACAATGATTTCAATGGCCAGATGTATTGCAGTTTGGCGACCAAATATGATTACAAATATCACATTGATTAGTAATGAGACTAACGATAACCAAGCCACTATTTTTGCACTTTGCTAAAAAAATAGAAGAATCTATTCTAATCGAAATTTTTTCATGAGCAACACGAGCAATTTGATTGACTTAGGGTCAGAGATATTGAAACGATTGATCAAACATTAGAAAATTCAAAATTTGCAAGAAAATTTACCGACTCGGTTCCCTTACCTGCAGTCAAAATTCAAAAATTCCTTCGAATTCGTGTTCCCCATACACAGAAACCTCGAGTACAAAAAATCAGTCGATTTGGAGGATTTTTTTGAAAAATCGATTTTTTTTGCTTGGAGAACCAAAAAATCGATTTTCGAAAAATTCTCCAAAGCGGTTGATTTTTTGTACGCGGGCGTTCTCGGGGGGAGATCTTTTTCTTCTTTTGCTGCTGCTTCTTTTTCTTCTTCTGCTCATTCTGCTGCTGCTTCTTTTCTTCTGCTTCTTCATTTTTCTTCTGCTGCTCCTTCTTCTGCTGCTTGTTCTGCTCCTTCTTTTGCTGCTTTTTCTTCTTCTGCTTATTCTGCTGCTGTTTCTTCCTCTTCTGCTCCTTCATCTTTCTTTTGCTGCTTGTTCTTCTTCTCCTTCTTCTGTTGCTTTTTCTATTTCTGCGTATTCTGCTGCTGTTTCTTCCTCTCCTGCTCCTTCATCTTTCTTCTGCTGCTTGTTCTTCTCCTTCTTCTGCTGCTGCTTGTTCTTCTTCTGCTGCTCCTTCTTTTGATGCTTCTTCTTCTCTTTTCCCACTTTTAGAAGCATCCGAATAAGTTCCGTTTAGTCGCCAAAGAGGAAAAAATCGATTTTGCAAAAAATCCTCCAAATTGGCTGATTTGTTGTACCCGGGGGTTTTCAGGTATGGGGAACACGAATTCGAAGGAATTTCTGAATTTTTATTGCAAGAAAGGGTCGAATCGACAAATTTTATCGGGAATTTTGAATTTTCTAATGTTTAATCAATCGTTTCAATATCACTGACCCTGAATCAATCAAATTGCTCATGTTGCTCATGAAAAAAAATCGACTATAGATGCTAGATTAACTTGATTTTTGGAACGAATTAGCAATTTTATAATCTAATAACAATAAACAAAATTATTGCAGTTAGGGCAAATTTGAGGGGAGGTTTCAAAAAGGTATTCATTCAAGGACCAGGCCGGTCGGAAAAAAGTTGCCATTTTTGTTGATATTTAAAAAGTTCATAAAAAATGGAGCATTTTTTGTTTAATCATATAAAAAAACGAGGTACTCGTTTGGAATAGAGGACCCACTTTTCGAAAATTTTTTTTTGAAAATGACCACTCTAGGGGTAATTTTATGAGTTGAATTCAAAAATCGCACTCCCGAAGTTTGAAAATGCTTCCTTGGCTATGTATCTGAGGTTATTTTGGCGGAAAACTATGCATACCTGTGTAGTCTTGTTGGCGAGAAAATGTGGACTTAACGCGTCGCATCTTGTTTTTGGAACTCAGGAAGCATTTTCAAACTCCGGGAGTGTGATTTTTGAATTCAGCGCATAATTTACTCCCTAGGGTAGTCATTTTTAAAAAATTAATTTTTTTCGAAAAGTGGGTCCTCTGTTCCGAACTAGTACCCAAAATACAACTCATTATTTAACCCTATAACTTACCAAAATCGGCCTTCTTATACAGCAAAACAGTGCATTATGAAACAATTCTGAGGGCTCATCAAAACTCGGTGCCTCAAAAAACTCCTGTTTTTGCTTCGAATCGTCTAGATGGGCAATCTCGATATCGTCTTCTTCCATCCCTCCTTAATAGAAAGCAATCTTCACATTCGGGAAACTAAGGATGACTTGCCAAAAAACGAACTCGAAGAAGACTAAATGAAGCGGAGAAGAATTGAGGCTAGGCTATTCATTTCGTCCACCGGACGACCCTGTTTTCTCAACAATTTCAATGGACGGTGATCACGGGAAATTTAATTTTGGCCGTCGTCGAGAGTCTTTTTCATGTTTCTCAACTTTTTGTTTGGAGATGCACCATTTTCGGATGAGCTTGCGTCTTCTTTTAACGCAATTGCCGGTCGACATTTTGACACGTATAAAAGGAAGAATGTAAAGAAAGCTATATGAAAAAGAATGCCCATATAATGAAGAGCATGTGTCAAGAAAAAACTTTTAATATAACAGAATGATGTATTCTTGATCAATGTTTCATGTCAACAATATAAAGTTGCAAAAGCGAGAGCATGAGAAAGATTTTGGCACTAATACTTTTTTCACGTTTTAGGGTTTTCACGCATACTTTGACAATTCTATTTCTAAATCTAAATGAGTTGAAAATTGTAAAAAAATAAAAAAGTGTAAAAACATTTCGTCCCTGGAGGGGATCGAACCCGAGCCTTATAATACAGGGTTCCACAGAGATCAAAATCGAAAAATAATGATTGGACAGTTTTTTCATGTAATTCTAAGGGGGGTTTGCTTAACAACTTTTTTGAATCGCTAAAATTATCTTAGTAATTTTTAATTATCTTAATAATTTTTTTAATTATTTTAGTACCTTTTTTCGGTACTTATGCATCCCCCTCGGCCTAAGATCTAAGCCTAAGGCCTAATCCTAAGCCTAAGGGTTAATGCCTAATCCTAAGGCCTCAGCTTAAGACTTCAGCCTAATCATAAACCAAAGTCTAAGCCTTTTTTTCAGCCTAGGGGGATGCATAAGTACCGAAAAAAGGTACTAAAATAATTTAAAAAATTACTAAGATAATTAAAAAATTACTAAGATAATTAAAAAAGTTACTAAAAAAAAGTTACTAGAATAAATAAAAAAGTTACTAAGATAATTAGCATTCATATATATTTACACCAAGAGAAAAATAAATTAAAAAGCCCTTTAAAAATTTTTTAGGGTGCTATATACTGATTTTGTGAAATTTTTATTTAAATACTATTCTTTACGCTATTTTAACGAATAATATACAAATTTCTTAGAATATTTCATTAAACTGCGAATTGTAACTACTTTTCTAAACCGCGTAACTACTTTTCTCGTAACTACTTTATTCGTAACTACTTTTCTCCGTAACTACTTTTCTTGTAACTACTTTTCTCGTAACTCCCGTAATTACTTTTCCTAATTGCCCATTTTTGATCCGGTTTCAGATGTTTTCAGCCCAAGTGATTGTCACAAAAAATGTAGCCCAGGTTCCGAGGAAAAATTTTTTTTCTTTTTTTCGATATACCAAAATACATTTACTTTTACCTACATCATGCTATTAATATTTCTTGAAATAGATCAATGACATTTTATTTGTCCATAGCGTTATGTTGTTTTGTTAGCCGCCTACTTACCACTCCCAATAAAAATTAGAACAACTTCTTGTGATTACCGCAAAATAAACTTTGACATTGATGTCATCAAAAAAGAACTAATTACAAATGTCAACAAAAAATTGCTTCTTTCTCCTCCTATTCAAATTCCTATCTCGTATAAAAAGTTAATGAATCATTTGAAGACAAAGTTATCGCTATGACACAAGTTGCTCCTTCTAATAATTATCTAATGCCTGAACATTTTTCATCTACACAAGAGGTAATTTTTCCTTATTGCTTTTTTTAAAAATTTCAAATTTTTAGGCATTAACACTAAAAGTATTTTACAAAACAATGCCTGTCAAAATGCAACGTCTAGGGCTTGTATGTTACGAAGAAAGTTTTACTGGAAAAGAAGCTGTGGACCATTTAGAGTCAATAGTGCCACTAATATTTTCAACTAAAAACTATAATAGGTATCTTTAGGAAACCATCGGAATACAAAATCTAGGAAATCTATTGGGTTGTATAATAAGTTGCCGCTCAAACAATACATTTAAAATTGGCATTTTTCGCTCGTTTTTGATGAAATTTTTTTCAGTAGTAAGCAAGAATGTATGACAAATACGATCCAATCAGTCTTTTTGAGCGTAACTCATGTTTTCGTGTCAATACTCAAACTTTTTTAAAAATTTGGCTCTCAAAGATGTATTCTTATTTTAAACTATTGATAAGTGGCTATATAAGTTGATTTTTGACGAAATTTTCGACCCTCCTAGGGTTTTTCTAGGCGTTGAACACGAATCCGCCGTTATTTTTTGTCCTAGACCTCAGGAATATGGTCAAAAAATGATTTACAAAAAGGTATCCTATACAAGGTAAAACCCCCGTTTTTGGGATTTTAACCCCTTGTGGGGTACCTTCCCGTGATCAAAATCAAAAAATTCCTTCGGATTCGAGTTCCCCTTGCCGAAAAGCCCCCCAGTACAAAAAATCAGCCAAATTGGAAAACTTTTTGAAAATTCGTTTTTTTACTCCTAGAGGAGACCAAAGGGTAAAAAAATCTTATTTTCAAAAATTTTTCCAATTTGGCTGATTTTTTGTAATGGAGGGTTTTTCGGCATGAGGAACTCGAATCCAATGGAATTTTGTGATTTTGGCGCTATTTTTTTTTTGAAAAAAAAGTATGTATGTTCCTAGACCGACGCGCCTGCGGCGTTCTACGTTACCGAGCTGCACTTGAGAGATTCTGCGGCGCTCTCCGATACCAAGCTGCATTTTTTTGTCAACAATTGGATAGTTTGAAAAAAAGTATCTATTACTTTTTGGGGTTCCCCTCTTTTTTAATATCAGAAGGTGCCGCTTAGGGCACCTCATGATATTAAAAATGAAAAATTCCTTCGAATTCGTGTTCCTCACACTCGAAAATCCTCGAGTACAAAAAATCAGATGATTTGGAGCACTTTTTAAAAAATCGATTTTTTTTCAGTACACCCCTTAGATGAGTTTTCCCAGAATCGGAACCTACTTTTTTGGGCACTAGGCCTTTCGTTACCGTTACGGGGTTTTTTGGAGGCGGCCTTCCATTACGGATGGTTATAACTTTTTAAGGACGTTGTTGATTTTAATACGGTAAAAGCACAGATAATCTCCAACGACTAAACTATTTTTTTACCTTTTCACTTTTTTCCATGATGATCTTGATTCGTCCTATAAAACATGCCCTGTCCCGTTATAAAATGACTAAGTTCAATCAAGGTCATCATAGAAAAAAGTGAAAAGGTAAAAAATAGTGCAGAAAAAAGACAGACACAGACGCACATTTTCCTTTAAAGAGTATAATAATTTTTAGAGAAGATTGTATCAAATTATTACAACAATATGTTAGCAGAGGATATTTTGTAAATGTTCAAAACAAGAAGAACAAAACTTTTCAAGACGACGATACATGTTTATATAAGTAAAAAAAATTTTAGAATCGTAAAAAAATATTCTCAAAACTTTTAGTTTTCAACATAAAGTGATCGGAAACGATTTAAATGAAGGAAAAAATCGAGTGGAGAATTATCGAAAACAACTCATTTCTTCTATCTATACGAAGTTGATAGCATTTTTGGAATTATATAAATACGAGGAACTCTTTTGTAAGACCTCTCTTGCAACATTCAATGTCATTAAAAAAATTTTAGATACTGAAACTCCACCATTTAATAGTTGAATGAAAAGAAAAATGCTACAAATGGGTCTTGCAAGAATATGATATGCACTGTATATAAACAAATCCCATCATTGTTTGATGTACATAATGTTTTTAAGCCTATTTTTTGTGTCTGTTTACAAGAAGAATAGTTTATTAAAAAAAGAAAACAATTTACTCAACAACTTTACAACTTTTATATAACAGTTAAACATCCAACCTATCAGGTTTCAAGAGGCGGGGTGTCTCAAAAGTTCGAACTTTTTGGAGATCCCGTGGCACTAGGCTAACTGATTATGAATATGAAATTTGGGACCAAAATAAACACATTGGTGCACTTGAAGTGGTTTGCAACATACATTTACAACCCCCGGATGATCCGGCATAACTCAAAATCCAATTAGCGTCCTAAAGCACTGATCAATTTATTTAAAATTTTTATTTATATTTGAATTTTTTTATAATTGAATAAAAATTTGTTTTACAAATTTTTATAAAGTGGTTATTCGTATAGGTCAAGGTTCACCAAAGTAGTGTCGGTAATGGTACGAAAAAAAGTACAACAACTTGCGGTCTCGAGTCGTACTTTTTAGTCCATTTTGAATGAAAAAGTACGACAACTTGATGCGGTGGTACGACAACAGCCGGCCTAACTACAGCTACGACTTGTCGTACGACAAAAATACAACGTCGTACGATAAAAGTACGACGGCTGTCGTACGAATTTCGGCCATCGTACGAAATTTCGTCGTACGAGCCATCATACTCGTACGATAGGTTGTGGCCATTTTGTCCGTCGTAAACAAGCTTCGGTGGTGCAGTGACAAAGTACCGGCTTATTGGTCACACAGTTCGCGGGTTCGAATCCCACTTGGAACCGAAATTTTTTTGTATACAAATGCTAGTTTTTAAACTAAAAATGCACAGAAATGAAAACGTATCTTTTTTCCTGGTATGAAAATTTTCCGCAAATTGCATTACATGTTATTAGGAAACTGTTAACAAGGAAATTGCTAGGCTAAATAAGAAAACCACAACTGAAATCATTTGAAGCTAACGTGCAATGGTGTCATGTATATGCCAAAGACACTGTTGTCAAAAGCGTTGATTGGGCGTATGATAATAAACCACAGCTGTCCAAAGTTGGAAAAAAATGGGGTCACTGCTGAAAACCTATAAAAACGTGTTTTTTGGTTGCTAATATC
>JAQGBS010003931.1:0-10895 GCA_034698545.1 Acrobeloides obliquus
GAAATTCTCCATTAGCTTGTATTTATAATCCAATCCAGGCTTGTATCTCAATTCCTGTAAATGGCGGAGCTACTACAAAATAGGTGGGGGCCACCCATGTGAAAAAATTTTCAAAAATTTGTTTTCCCTGCATGTTTTTACCCCAAAAGGGGTCGTTTTTAGGCAAAAAATCACATTTTTGCGACGTTTCACTTCAATACACAGGCCTTCCTTGAATCAGGGAAGCATTTTTTGCTTTGAAAATGTCAAATTCCCCGCATGTTTTTACCCCTACAGAGGTCATTTCCAGAAAAAAATTTTGAAAATTTTTTCACTGGATGGTCCCCCTAATATGTGGTATTCACTGGATGGCCCCCCTAATATGTGGTAATCAATGAAAGCTCCTGGCTTTCATCGATTGCAACAAAAAATGAGTAGTACTTTGAGAAAGCGCTCGGCTGTCTTCGTACCAATTTCTCGTTCACTTTCATCATTTCTATAAAAACATTTATATTCGACTTGAAAAGTCTAGAACATACGGATCTTCCGAGTGGTCGAAGACCTCACCACCAATAATTTCGTTGTCTGGATTTAAGCAAATTTCGATCATGTTGTAAATGGCTCGTTCACCCCATTCCAAATCTCTTCGTGCGCGATTAAAAGCTTGCAAAGCAGCATTCGGTTCGCCTGTATACCTAAATTGAACAAATGTAAAGTTAAAGAACCAGTCCATTTGAAAAAAACACTACGAAAAATTATATATTCGAAAAGTTCATGAAAAATGGAGCATTACCATTCTAATAACCCCTTGCAATAATTATATCCAGCATCGACCGTCGCTCGTGGATTGTTTTCAACAGCATTTTTTAGATACTAAAAAAAGTTGTCAAGATACGTATAAACTGTGTAGCAGCTACCTTGTCCACTTGTTCCATATCACCTTTTCGCCAACTCAATTCCACACATCGTGCCAACGCATGATATTGATCTAAACATTTTCTTATACAAATTTTTGACTTTCTTTTTTCACTTGGATTTCTATCGAGAATTTGGGAAAAGTGTTTGATTGCTTGTTCGCCCTCATTTCGCTGGTACATCAAGTCGGCCATCATCTAAATTTTATTCCAGTTAAAGGACCAGACCTGTAGGAAAAAAGTTGCCATTTTTGTGTATATTCAGAAAGTTCATGAAAAATGGAGCATTTTTTGTTTTTACGGCATGTTCTGAATCATTGTAGTTTTTGAAATAATTGCGTGTGAAGTTGGTTTCTCGGGCAACGATAACGATTCAGAGGTTACCGTAAAAACAAAAAATGCTCCATTTTTCATGAACTTTCCGAATATATAAGATTTTCATAGTGTTTTTTTCCAAGTGGATTGATCCTTTAAGACTTGTCTAAAACACCAACCAAGGTGGCTTCATTGTTATTCCGATCGAGCGATAATATAGTTTGGCATTGCTGATTACATTGTTGTAATTTTCCTAAAAAAAATTATACAAGGTGGGTCAAAAAAAAAGTATTGGTTTGTTCGATAAGTATTGTCGGCCCCAAACACATCTAAATTTGGCATTTTTCGCTCGCTTTCGTTGAAAATTGCTTGTATGCTGAATACGATACAATCAGTCTTTTTGAGCGTAACTCATGTTTTCGTGTCAATATACAGATTTTTTCAAAAAATCGGGGTTTCTCAATGGTGCAAATTAATTTTCAAATGTCGATATTTGGCTATTTGATTTTGACCACGGGACGGTACCCTAAGTGGAGTATATCCCGAAAATGCCTCAAAAACTTTGTATACCCTGAATCAGGGTCAGGCAAGCATTTTCATGTATCGAAAATGCGCGCAATAGATTACCCAAATAGAAAAACCCTAACAGGGTCGAAAATTTCGTCAAAAATCGACTTCCATAGTCAAATATCGACATTTTAAAATGAATTTACATCATTGAAAAACCCTATTTTTTGAAAAAGTCTGTATATTGACACGAAAACATGAGTTACGCTGATTGGATCGTATTCAACATGCATGCCTTTTTGGTCCATTCTGTGTGATAAGTGTTTATTACAAATTCTTACCCATAGACATATAAATTGAGGCCAATGCCAACATGCTCTATAAAACAAATTTATAGTTGTTGAATGCGAGCTAACCTTGATATCGTGATCGTTGATCAAGACAGCTTCCTTGTATAATTCGGTTGCTTTATTCCATTCACGTCTATTCGAATGCAACTCAGCCAGTTGGCAACAAATGCTAAACAAACAGGTTGGAGCTACTAAGTGTCCCACTTACAAGGACAAGCTCAAAATTGGATTTCATGAATTTAGGAGTCGAAATTTTTTTTAATGACACCTACGGGGTATTTTATGCGAGGAATCAATTACGCTAATTCCCAAGTCCTGAAAATGCTCTCCTGATTCAGGGAAAAATGATCTTTGACGCAAATGGTCATTTTCACTTGAACTAGGGTAGCATTTTCAGGACTCTGGAATGAGCGCAATCGATTTCCGCATAAAATTGCCCCTAGAGGTGTTAATTTTAGGGAAAAAATGTCAGGTCCCAAATTCATGAAATCCAATTTTGAACTTGAACTCGTAAGTGGAACACTTAAGACAGATTATCTAAAGGTTTTTCAAAATGGTCTAAGTATGTGGTACCCACTCGAAATTTTTTTGCATATTTTGAATGTATTAGTCATGAGCATTACGATTGCATAACAATTTTGGTCTGAAACACTTTTTTTGCCAAGATATAACGCTATGAAGTTGGGGTACTTCGACCATGTGGTTAATATTGGCATCTGGAGCATACGTCGGCAAGGGAGGGGGAGTCTCCCCCTGACTAACGCACCCATGAACCCAAAATTGAGGGAGGGACCACCGCATCGGGACCCCCCAACTTTTCATAGCGTTATATCTCGGCGAAGAAAGTGTTTCAGACCAAAATTTTTATGCATTCGTAATACCCATGACTAACACATTCAAAATATGCAATATTTAGAAAAAAATTTTTCATTTTTCACGGCCTTCAAACAATCTGTCAGTAGCTCCAAAAGGTTGATTCTCATTCCAACTTGACAACAACATATATACTTTGCGGCTAATTTGCGCTCCTCTTGCATATTTGGAACCTCGAGCGCGGATTTAGTCAGCATCTTGGATTGCAAGCTTTTTGCTTTGAGCAAATCACTTGTTGCCTCTTGCCAATTGCCATTCTCGAAATGTAATTTCGATAAAAGCATCCAATAGGCAACATGGTCTTTAATCGATTGCACATCTAGACATAAAGTTAGCTTGAAGAACTTTGTACACGTTACAAAAAATACCCATCGGATCTCCTTCCTTGTCAACAACTTCTCTTAGAACCCTTTCGCATTTTTCCAAATTGCCCATTCGAAACAGTTGTTCAGCAAATCTCAAGCGCATGACATTTTGTCGACCACTTTTCATAGCCGCTTCGTAAAAGGTTATAGCCTTGAAAATAGACTAGAATTTCAAATCAAAATCAGTCATTACTTTGTTATACAAATGGCATTGTACATAGGCATTTCCAATCTTTTCAGCCAACGCGTGATCTTTTGGATTCCGGCGCATGGCTGTTTCATAAGCTTCGATTGCTTTTGTTGGCTGAAAATTTTTGAAAACGTACAGAACGTTTGGCATATACATGAACAAAGAGGGGGATAAGTTAACTCGAGGCTATATGGTGTCGGCACCCATTTACATTATTTAAAAAATGTTATCTTTTAATACTAAACGAGAAATGTCTGTCTGTTGGTGTCACCGAATTTTGTTGGCTATGCCACTATAACGGGACGACGAGAAAAAGCCTTACTTCTTGAATACTCATGTAAGCATCCCCAAGCAGGACATATGCTTGTGGCGTAGGATCATGGTCTAGAATGTCACGATAGCAAATCGAAAAGCGGTGCCTATCGTGCTTTTCTTCCAAATAAATCTGAGCCATTTTCATTCGAGCTGCTTGGTAATTTGGTTGGTCTATATGGAAACAAACAAAAAATTGATTCAATCCTCTAAAAATATACCCGGCCGAACTGATTGTAGGACACTGAGTGCCCCATCGACGTCTCCTCTCTGAAGTCGAAGCTGTGCATTCATCAATATCAACTGATGCTCTTCTGGTTTGCCTGTATATACCGAAACTGCTTGTTGCATTATAGAATCTGCTTCATGCTAAATTTGGGGGTGGGTGAGAAGGATTTCTGTGTTCCTACTATTCGCCCAACCAATTGTAATGAGTCCATAAGTTCAAGATAGACGGCTATCCTCTCAGACTCACTAACATCCATTTGCTTTAGGCTTTGTTGATCAGCTAAAAATGAAATTCTTGATCTGCTGTTGCGGATCATAAATCTTTTTGAGTTCAAGTTCGAGTTTAAGAGACGTTTTCTTGAAAAGGCGAAGGTCCCAGGCGACAAATTTTGAAAGTGTGGAAAAACTTGAATCAGGAATCAGGGTTTTCGTTGTAATAAATAAATTTTAAAAAAGCGCCAACTTCAAATACTATTATCTCAAAGCAGTTAGCGATTCAGAATTTACTGTAAAAACAAAAAATGCTCCATTTTTCATGAATTTTCTATATATGTTACCGTCATATCTGAAAATCCGGCATATCTGAAAATTTCAGAAATTATAGACTCAGATAGGCCTAAACCTAAACCCAAGCATAAGCCCAAGCCTAGGCCTAAGCTTAAGTCTAGGCTTAGGTCTAGATTGAGGCCTAGGCTTAGGCCTAAGCCTAGGTTTAGGCTTAGGAATAGACCTAAGCCTAGGTTTAGGCCTAGGCTTAGGTCTAGGCTCGGGTGAGAGACATTTGCGCACCGGACATTTGCGCACCAGACTTTTGCGCATCAGACATTTGCGCACCAGACTTTTGCGCACCGGACATTTGCGCACCGGACTTGTTTGTAGGCAGAAAATTTAGTAAGTTCGTGACGCAAATGTCGATGCGCAAAAGTCGGTGCGCAAATGTCCGGTGCGCAAATGTCGGTGCGCAAATGTCTCTCACCCCTAGGCTCAAGCCCAAGAAATTGGAAGTTTTCGAATGTTGTGTTTTTGTAAAAAATTGTTCAGAAAAATTTCCTCTACAAGTTTTCAAAGCTTTTTTGGGGGAAAACTTTCCGTGATTTAAAAGATAAAGCCTAAAAGTGACTTGAAGTGATCCTGGGCACTACCCCATTCACCTCTTCCTAACTTCTTATTTATGAAGATTATTCAAAAAATTTACCGCTAAATATAGGCAAGCTAAGAGCCGATTTTAACATAGCTATAGCTTGATCGATTTGCTTTTGTCGTTTTAGCATCTAAAACAAATTATTTTTTATACAGAGTGGGCCAAAAACAAGTGGCTTTTTGCGATTTTTTGGGACCCAGATCGTATGGATTTTCTTTATAATAGACATTTTTTCACAAAAAGTGATGTTCTACAAAGTTGTCCGTCGTGATCTCACGAACAACTTTCTAGAACGTCACTTTTTGTGAAAAAATTTCTATTATGAAGAAAACCGGGACCCAAACAATCACAAAAGTCACTTTTTTGGCCCACCCTTTACTTTATAAGGGGTGGGCCAAATTGCTACTTTATACCTTTGAGCGAATCAAAAAATATCTTGGATGCTCGCGCACTTTGAAATTAAAGCTCAGGCCAACATCCAAACATTTCGCAGCTTCTTCAAGATTTTGTTTTTGTAAGTATATCTAAATTCATTTATAAAAAGAAAAAAATTCATGTTAAATTATAAGCAAAATTAAAAATCACGATTTTTATCGTGAACTTGGCTCAGTGGTAGTGCTCCAATATTCGAGTCTAAGGGTCTCGGGTTCGAATCCCAACTGAGTCGATTTGATTTTGCCTGGTATATTCATGGTTAGACAACTTTTTTCAAAAAAATTTGAGTCGTAGCTGCGTAAAACTACTAACCTGTGCCAGAAGAAGATGAACTTCAGCCAAGCTATTATTCCGCTCAATACATGATCTCAATAGCATTTCCGCTCCATCAATATCCATTTCAAGGAATTTAGCTTTTGCCAACAAATAGTTAGCTTTTGTCAAACCTGAAGTGTTTATATGTGTTACGGGGAAATTTGTTTTTCGGGAAAATTTGATTTTCCCGAGAAAATCAGATCTTCTCGAAAAACAGATTTTCCCGTAACATATGCAAAAAAAGAACTATTTGAATAACTCAACCAGGACAATTTTCGTGTACGATGTTTAAAATTCGACTGATTTCCTTTAGAATGACATCGGGGGCCTTTGTTGGTGCTATTGGCGCATAGTCAAGCAACTGCGTGGCAATCTCTATCAAGAAACAAGCGTCTAACTGGATGATATAGTCCAAGCCAAACGGAATTTTCTATTCAAAACTCGTTATTAATCTAGGCTTATATATATACTTGTAAGGATGAAATGTGCGCATCTATAGCATTCCGCATATTCGACAAGAAAGATTCTTCTGGTTTGTTTTCAGCTTTATCGATAAGAGCTTGGAAATAATGGAATAGCTAAATTAATCATAGTACCGGGTATACATAGATAGGGAGTCGTAATTACGACCCCCAGGTGCCACGAGGACTCGAAAACTGGGGGGGGGAGGTGCAGCAAGGACCCGAAAATGGATGGAGCGAGGGGTGGATTGATGGGAAAAATTGTCAAAAAACAGATATTTTTGGTCAAAAATGCCATTTTTGGCTCAAAATGCCATTTTTTGGTCGACAGACCCCCCCCCCTCGCGGGAGGAGGGGGAGGCAAAAGCAAAAATTCCCTTTAGAGGGGGCGCCGCGCGAGAGATTTTACGACTTCCTTATCCATATATGGTACCGGGAGCAAAAAAAAATTGGAGCTGAATGGCTGATAACTTTTTAGGAGTCGATCTAGTTGGAACAACTACAAAAAACATACAACAGATTTGTCAATGTTTTCATGAGTCGCTTTAAGAAAATCCATTTGTGCTTTCGCATCACCAATATCCCCTTGTGCAATATGGCATCGAATAACAGCTAAAAATGCGTTAATTAAAATCATTCTAAGGAATTTTGAAATTGAGCAAAAGTTTTCGGATCCGACCGGGACTCGAACCCGGACCAGGCTCCTGGCTATCGTCCAAGTGCACTACCATTGTGCTATCGAGACCTACACTGATGCCCGTTTTTAAAAAAATAATTCTTCAAATACTATCATACCCAGTAGAACACTTGTGTTGGACTCCGAACTTGTTTCAACAGCATTTACTGTCACTTGCATCGCTTGCTTCACATCGCCACTTGCCACAAGCATCCGACTTTTCTCGGCAAGGTAGTCCATTTTCTTTGACAAGCTTAGAGCACGTTCAAGAAATTTCCTAGTATATGCTTTACTATCCAACGAATAGTTAAGAGAAGCTTTCTTGAACACTCAAAGGTCCAGGATACAGTTGTTAAACGGTTCGAGCGGGCTTCAAGTTGAATTTAGTGAGATGTTTTAAAAGTCATTCCGAGAAAAAAGTCATTCCGCCTCTTGGAAAAATGTAAAACCTGGGAGCTAGGAACCATACATTATCAATGGGGGGGGGACTGTCCCCCCCCCTCATGTAGCTAGCATCGAGCCAAAAATTAAGATTCATATAGCCTCGAAGTTCCAAGTCTCAAAGCTATATAGCCGAGCCAAAAAATTAGATGGTGGCCTTTTTTTGGTCGATACCATATAGCCCCGAGGTAGCTTGTCTCCCCCCTCCTTGTTCATGTATGCTAGGAACTACACAATAGGGGGCTTTTACAATTTTCCGAGAGGCAGAATTTTCTCGGAATGACTTTTAAAAACTTTCCCATGCATCAATCTCACTAAATAAATTCAACTTGAAGCCCATCTCGAATCGTTTAAAGGACCAGTCTAATTTCGAGAAGTTAGTTCCTTGAGAAAGAACATAAAATTCTGAGCATTTTTTGCTTTTGAACCACTAATTGAAGATTTAATGGTAAAAAGTTATGAGCGAAACAAAATTTTGACTTTTAAATTCAAACGATGAATTTGTATTGAAGCGAAGAGCCGGTACCTGCAATAAATTTTGTTTTTGCTTATAAAGTTTTTAAATTTAAAGGTTTAACTAAAAAAGAAATACGGCATTTGTTATAGCTCGACAAGATGAATAAAATGACACCAAAATCATCAAATTTGAAAATAGTTTTGGGTTATTGAAACGAAAACTTTGATTCAGAATTTTCGTTTCAATAACCCAAAACTATTTTCAAATTTGATGATTTTGATGTCATTTTATTCATCTCGTCGAGTTATAACAAATGCCATATTTCTTTGTTAGTTAAACCTTTAAATTTAAAAATTTATTGCAGGTACCGGCTCTTCGCTTCAATACAAATTCATCGTTTGAATTTAAAAATCACAACTTTGTTTCGCTCATAACTTTTTACCATGAAATTTTCAAGTAGTGGTCCAAAAGCAAAAAATGCTCAGAATTTTATGTTCTTTCTTATGGAATCAACTCTCCAAAAGTAGTCTGCTCCTTGAAGGCAACCTTTGAAAGCCGAAGAAAGTGTCTCTTACTAAGCATACCGGCTATACTGCATCAAACTTGGGTTGTCTAGCGAAACACCAGATAGAAACTTGGCTATCTTATAATTGACCAAATGGTTGTCTTTTTCAACTTTGGACACTGTTTCGAAGAGTTCGGAGAGGGCTTGCTCCACGGCTGTCATGTCTCCTTGTACCAGAATCAAATAAGCGCATTCGTATAAGAGAATAGGAATGCAGTCATTCTAATTTAAAGTTTTGTATTCAACAAGGTGTATAAAAAATCGAAATTTGGCCGATTTTTTCATGTTTTTTTCTTGAAAATTTTTTTCACAAATTACCCTATTCGGGCTAATTTTATATGGGAAATCGATTTCGCGCATTTTCATGCTGTCCTGATCCTGAATCAGGGAATCGGAGTGTGTATTGAAACGAAAATCGAACATGTACTAACGCTTCCCTGATCCTGAATTAAAGAAAAATTGATGTATTGGTCATCGCTTCAATACACACACTCCGATTCACTGAATCAGGGAAGCGTTTTCAAGCTTCGGGAATGCGCGCAATCAATTTCCCGCATAATTATCCCCAGAAAGATCATTTTCAGGCCGAAAATCTGAAAATTTTCGATTTTCGCTTCAATACACACACTTCGATTCCCTGATTCAAGGTCAGAGAAGCGTTTTCAAGTGTTGGAAATGCAATAGGGTCATTTTTGTGACCATAATAGGGTCATTTTTGAAGAAAAAACATAAAAATCGCCCAACTTCCGGTTTTTTATACATCCTGTAATCGTTAATACCTGAATCAAGGAAGCATTTTGAGTGAGCTCATTCGCTTTTTCCCAGTCATGTGACATGATAGTTGCTTTGATCATTTCTATGTAAGCCGGTACAAGAGTACTGTATTCATCTAAGAGCTCGTTGACTGTAGCCCGAAAATCGTTTGCGTTATGCCTAAAATTCTTGATAGTTGTTGCGGCCATACTTGAATAGGGGTCGTAATTACGACCCCTGCGCCGCGAGGGCCCCGAAAAATGGGGGGGGGGGGGTAGCGGAGGGGATGAAAGCGAAAGGGAGGGTGGCGGGGGCGCCGAAAGGCAAAAATTTCCTTTAGACCCCCTGCGCCGCGCGAGGAGGTTTACGACCCCCCCCCTAGTCATCTATGGTTGCGTGTCAAAAAATGTAACTTTGCCTGATTTTCAATAAAATCGTGTTTATTGAAACGATTGATCATGGAGCATAAAATTTTATTGGACGAAAAGCAAAAAAACCAATAAAATTTTATGCTTCATAACCAATCGTTTCAATAAACAAAATTTTATTGAAAATCAGGCAAAGTTGCTTTTTTTGACATGCTTGAACGCAGCCTGAAAAAATTACTAACCGTTCTTCAAAAACTCTCGCTTTTCCAAAAAATCCTTCGGGTAAGTTATCAATTCGAATAGCCGCGTCAAAACTCTTTAATGCCGTTTTCGAATCTCGGCCCGAAAATACGTCTAACCAACCTCGTAGTGACAAAAACTAAACTGAATGTGTATTAGCCAAAAAATTTTTTACCCAACTGCACTATTTTCAGGATTTGCTGACAAAAGACGATCTAAAAGTGAGCGAGCTCGATCATAAGTTCCTTCGAGAGTTAAAATAATAATGGCCAAATAAACATCAACATTTTCAGAACTTGACCAAAATTTGTTGATTTCAAGTTCAACTTCTTTTAAAGAATCTCTATCTAAATTCGAAAATTCGCACCTCGACTTCGCATTGGGTACCAAAAATACCTATCACAGCTTCACTTGAATAAGCTACTTTTAGTGTGCATGAACTTGACAGGTTGAGTGTTGATGTTTTCTTTAGTGCACCCAACAATCGAATGGCTTCAGCTGGCTTACCTAAAACGAAATTTTCTAACAAGTTTTATGGATATTGTCTAAAGTAGTGTAGCTAAATGAGACGAACAAAACGACACCAAAATGATCGAATTTGAACAATGTTTTGGGTTATTGAAACGGAAACCATGAATCAGGGATTTCGTTTCAATAACCCAAAACATTGTTCATATTCCATCATTTTGGTGTCATTTTGTTCGTCTCATCGAGTCATAAAAAACACTGTATTTATTTTTATTCTAAATACTCAAGGATTTTGAATTTTATGATTTATAAATCATTTCAATAAACAATCTGATTGATCCCACAAGCTCTTCGTTTCAATGTTCAAACTTGTTTGAAATTTTTTTGTTTCATAACTTTTTACGGTTAGATTTTCAAGTAGTGCCGTAAAAGCAAAAAATGCTCGAAATTTTGTGTGGCATCCAAACCCCAAAAGTGGACTGGGCCTTTAAGACTCTTGCCTAATTTAGTCAAACAATATGATTTCATCAAAACCATAATAC
>JAQGBS010003932.1:0-10892 GCA_034698545.1 Acrobeloides obliquus
AATGCATTTTATTTAAACCAAAAACTTTCTTTGCCCACTTAATGCGTCATCCATATTAAACCTTGTTAGAAAACCATAAATCTTACAATTTAAGAATGGCAAAAAGTTTTTTTAATTTATGCAATGCTGTTGGTAGAAAATAGTGGCCAAGGCTCGGGCGACCAATCGAAGCAAGAGCCCGTCTTTTTGCAAGTTTAGCACAGCCAAATTTTGTAAAATTTAAAATTAATTTTTTATTATGTGCGAATAATGATTGATATGTTGGTAAAGTATAGGAAAACGGTGATCTTAAAAAATCATCGAAAAATATTTTTTCATTCATTGAACACACTTTACAGGATAAACAGTTCAGACAGCAAGAACAGGTTATCCAGGACAATCAAGTCGGAAGGACAGATAAGAAGAACTGGGCAGACAGACCGACAGTTTTACAGGACCGACTAACCCGTTGCGAGTGGTAGAGATTTCCCGGTGCGCTGTGTGACAGAACCTTCGACAGCTTCAACATCCACGGTAGCACAAGTGGATCGGGAAATGTTGCCGGTTTGTAGATTCAACTTTAAAAATCTCTAACTTCTCACTGGTAAATCGAAATCCGGAAATTCTTTTTGCATTTTATTCCCCAAACAAAATACTAATTTTGTAGAAAGCGATTTTTTCTGAAATCCTTCTTTTGACCGAAAACTTTAACTTCCAAGTTTATGTTGTTGAAAAACTCGAATCTACGATATCCAACTTCAAAAATCTCCAGCTCTTCGGAGACTAATCCGATTTCAATCATTCTTTTTACATTTTGTAATTTAGGTAAAATTCAAACTTTTTATTGAGCGATTTTTTTTGAAACCTCTGTCCCGCCGAGATATAAGACTTTAAAGTTTTAGGTGAACCTACAAACCAACAACATTTCTCGATCCCTTTAACTTGAAATCGCGCCACGGTGCATCTAGGCAAAATCTTCGTGACCGATGTGGGACTGTGTGAGGTGTGTTATATGCGTTGTATCATCATTATTCAGTATGTGAAAAAATTCTAATTCCTCTTTATCAAAATTTATAGATCAGCGTTGTCCATGGTTTCGAGGTCAAAAAGGCGATGAAACTGTAGAAGAGCATTTTATGAAAGCTGATTACATCATTTCTACTAACTTATCACACCCAAAACGGATTGTAAGAAGTGTCGCAAATGTTTTATGGCTATAAACTGATCAATATCCAAAAAATTTCCTACATAGGGTCTAGGGCCCAATCTTTGTGTGTGTCTTGTTAAAATTTTAAGGGATTTTATAATGGACATATCTCTTTGTAGAAATTGATTTGAAAGCTCGTTGACCTCTCATTACAATGGTAGGAATCTGCACTACAACTTTTATACAGATACCTATAGCAAGTTTTCGCTTCAATAAAAATTTATAACCAATCTTTGAGCATACCTCGATTTTTCGACCGAGTTTTTTGGCAAAGATCGGCATTTTTGACCCGGTTACGAGGGTTTTCAGCCAAAGTGGTTGTCACAAAAATATGTAGCCCAGACTCCCAGAAAAATTTTGGTACATGGGATTTGGTATGTTAGCAGGATTTTGTTGAGTTCAAGTTAATTTCTTCTTGAAAAATGGTGATTTTCGATATTTTTAGCGTAACAAAGTCCCAAAACCTGTGTTAACTTATTTCTTTTTGCTAAGAAATGAGTTGTTTTACCGTTTTGGGCATGGTGATCAGGGCAGACCAGACCGTCCCTAGGACCGGCTTGGCTCGTACATACATCTATTGAGTTAAATAAGAAATTTTGAATTCCCAAAAATTCAAATTTTACGTGAGATAATTATTTTTTATTTTTTACGTTCTAAGAAATTTCTTTTTTGCTGATTTATCATTAACCGAAACGCGTGGAACAAACTCATTTATTCACGTCTTCTTTGAATAAAAAATAATCATCCTGGTCTGTCGCGCTGTTATGCATTAATAAATTTTGCAACCCGCTGCGTTGCTTTAATGCGTTCGACCATAACTGTCTAATTAGCTAATACACATACGAATGTTCGTAATTTTAACAGGTTTGATGAAAAAATTGTTGTGCGATTCACGTAAGAAATTTTGAACTATGGAATTAATTTTTAACACAATAGATTATAAAAAAAAAACAAATTTGGCTAAATTTCAAACTTTCAAACAAAAGCTATTGTTAGTTGAGTTTTAACAATATTAACAAGTCTCTATTATTCGTAAATTGTTTATGTCCATAAAAAACTTTTGAACAAAGGTCCATAAAAAATTCTGGCTGCTGTAAAGAAAAGAAATTAATTTTTTGTTTAAAAATGTTCAAAGTTTAACAAGAAAAAAATTTATTTGATCAATTGACTGTTAATATTTTTAACACTTGTTTTACCATAGATCCTCTTCACACATAACAATCCTCACTCAAACCCCATCAATTTGTGGGAGATCGAGTGCTGCGATATGATATAAGAATGGTCTCGAGTGCTCGAACCAATGGCGTAATTACGGGGGATAGGAGCATTGGGATACTCTCCCCCCCCCCCACCCAGGCTCAGGCGCAAAAACGATAGAAAAGCAACAAACTTCATCAAAAAAGCTTTATTCTATACGAAAAAATCGGCTCCAAAAGATCGATTTCATGACAAAAAATTCCTCTCTTTGAAAAAGTTCATTTCCAAACATGTAATCGGGGTCATTCTTGCTTGAAACCACCTCCATTGAGTTTCCAAGGCCAGGTTCTCTATTACTGGCAAAATCCGCGTCGAAAAAGTCGTTTCCTATAAAGATATCGCTGAAAAATATAACCATATATATAATCCATCCAAGAATCAACGTCAGGGAAGCGTTTTCAAGGTTCGGGAATGGGCGCAATCGATTCCCCGCATAAAATTACCTCCATGTTGGTCATTTTTAGAAAGAAATATGCTAAAAAATGGGCCGACTCCGTTTTAATAAACGATTTTCGAATGGATTTCTATGGAAGATACCCGGAAATTCAAAAATCTTATTGTACCAGTAGAAAGAGGGGACCGAGCATACATTACCAATGTCCCCCCCCCCCACATGTAGCTAGCATCGAGCCAAAAATTAAGATTCATATAGCCTCGGAGTTCCGGGTCTCAAAGCTATATAGCCGAGCCAAAAAATTAGATGGCGACTTTTTTTTGGTCGACAACATATAGCCCGAGGTAGCTTGTCTCTCCTTCTTGTTCATATATGGGACCGAGTTAGGAATATTTTATATTTTGTCCAAAATGCATAGACCTAAAAAATAGGCCGACCCCGCGGAGACCCGTTTTAGTAATTACCGAACCCGGGTGCGACCCCGTTTTAGTAGTGCTAGAAGCTTCCCCCTTCAAATCTGAAAATTTTTTCTTTAATGGTCCATCCTTATGTTTTTGCTTGAAATTTTTGAATATTTAAAAAAATCCTAATAGTCTTCCATTACGATTTTTCATCAAAATTGCTCATTTTTTCAATAAAAATGTCCAAAATTTGTAATTTTTTCACCACAAATAATCATTTCCTGATCATTTTCAGCTTAAAAACAACCATTTCTCAAAAAAACTTTTCGTTTGCGGCGATCGTGCTTTACTTTAACTAAATGATTTCATCAAAATTCCAATTTTTCCAAATATAAAAGCTATAAATTTGAAATTTTCACCACAAATTTTAATTTTCTTAACATTTTCAGCTTATAAACAGGTATTCCGCAAAAAAGTTTTTCCAGCAAACTGGTTTCTTGTCTTAAATTAAGTAATTCAACAAAATCTTTGTCGAAAACGAAATTTTCGGAGCATTTTGAGCTTAAAAATGAGTTTTCGCACCTGTCGGGGCGGAAAACCATAATGGGGACCAAGGTGATTCTTGAATTTTTTGTACATCTATGATCTGGACCCAAAAGTAAAGTTGTTCAAAATTTGTTCGTAATGAATAAAAATTTATATTAATTCGGTATCAAGAAAGCATTTTCACAGCTCGACAATTCGCCACGAGGGACGAGAATTAAAAAAAAAGTGACGATCGATTCTTCGAGTAGAAAACATATAGAGGTCAGTTTCCGAGATGATACCATACAAAGTTGAAAACCATAAACTTATTGATCAATCTAATATTAGATCATAAAAGTTTCTAGACTATTATGATATGTAACAATCTAGAAACTTGATAAGATAAAAGAATGTGTTCGTCTAGTGTTTCAACATTACATTCTTAAGCAATTTTTTTATACTATAAGCATACATGGGCAAGGGGGGGGGGGGGTACTGTATCCCCTTAATTCGTCGTATCGGGGGAAAAATTAATGGACTAATTCGTATTTTGACGGCGAATATGTTCAAAACATATATACGAATTCGTATTTGACTACGATTTCGTATTTCCAATTTGTATACGAATTCGTATTTCGACTTTTTCGCCTGTCGACATTTTTTTTTGGTCGACAGTAGGGATCAATTCGTGTTTTGGGGCCCAGTACCCCCCTGCTTGCCCATGTATGAATAAAAGTATTAGAAAAAATTGTTTGTTATAGTCACTAGGAAGTTTCCGAGATGTTTTCTCCAATCCGCTTCTGAACATTCTTCCAAGCAAAAATTCCACCCATCTGGTCTCTGGATTTCGTGTTTTCCTATAGATAAGTGGATGTACCGCACACCATGAATAAAATCGATCTTTTTAAGAAAAGCTGCTTTGGCTTTTGCTTTAGAGTAAGCGCACACTAAAATTTTAATAAATATCGTAAATATGATCATAGTTTTAAAAACAATTCATAAAAAGTTGGTGAGAAAAGTTCTATTAGACAAGTTGGGCGAGATAAATTGGTGAGGCCGCGTTCAAGCGCACTGAAAAAAGTTCTGAGAAACTTTTGACAGCATTTTATTCTTTCGACAAATTTTCTTCTCCAAAATTCAATTTTTGAACAACAATTCGATTTTATACAACAATTCGATTTTGAGCAAAATTTTCGATTTTTGTTTTCTTCAGCCGTCGACAAAATTTTGATAGCTTGGGACAACTTTTTTTCACAACTGCATGTTTGAATGCAGCCTGAGAAAAATTGCATGAAAATGAATTTTGGTGGGAAACATGAATGCAGTTTCAAGAGAAGAATGTACTTCCCTTCTAGCTTTCGATGCTAACTAAATAAGAATTTCCTACCTATGATTTTTTTGATTAATCGATTCGGATTCTTCTCTGCTAGAAACACCTAAAATTTCAATTAAAAGCCCATTCTTGATCCTACTTCTAAATAATCCTTCAAAAAAGTTTCATTAAGGCTTATATTGAATTCACAATGGTGATTAAAGTTGCTCGAGTCGATAAATTTCATTACTTTCTTTATATCGTTCTTTAAACCATTCGCTTCGAAAATTTGAGTAGTTTTAGGAAATTTTATGATTTCCCACCGCTTTGGGTTTGATAGAAAATCTTCAAATTCACGAATGTTGAGTTTTAAAAAAGCCTCTGAAGTTAGAATTAAATCATTAAAAGCCAATTGATACAAATCTAATCTTATTTCGCCTTCATAAATACTCTTTGTCATGAGAGTGGCTGTGCGAATTCTTCGAACGTAAATTTTTGAGCCACATTCTTCCACGAGTAAACGAAGTTTATCTAAGAAGACAACCATTTCTTCTGTATATAATGACATTTCGCCGAATACTACAGTGCGAAGGGTATGCTTTCTATACTCTGTTTTGAGGCTTAGCTCATGTTGTTCTATCTTTTTGCCAACATAGAAGGAAATAATAACTTCATGCTTGTTTCCATTATAGTTTATACCCTTGGCCAAGCGAAGAGGTAGTTGATTTTCATGCCCTTAAAAGATTGAGTGATAACTAAGGAATGGTAATTTATTGTTGAAAAATTTCTTGCACAAGTCATGAACTCGAAACGAAATTGAAAAATCAGGAATCGTTTAGAAGCTATGAAAAGTTTGGCCTGTCAACAATTTGAAAATAATCATTTTTTCAGATCGACATTACTTCAGACGACGAAATTCACTTCGCAGCCAGCGACAAACTCGACTTTTTTTCCTAAGCCTGAGATCTAAATGGCAAATATTTTTTCTCTCCCCAAAAATTTTTTTCTCCCTAAAAATGTTTATACATATTTTTAATTTTTATGTATTTTTTACTTATCCAATTATTTTTTAGGTTATTTTCACTACTCCGCAAAAACGTCTTTAGGCGATTTTGAGAGAGAGAGAGACCTAAGCCTAAAACCTAAGGCCTAAGCCTAAGGCCTAAAACCTAGGTCTTAGCTTTAGGCCTTAGACTTAACACTGTAATTTTCTTGACAACGAGCGTCGCAAAGTGAATCTCTTCGTATTATTTTGAACTTTCGAAAAAATGTAGAACCTTACGTAAGGTTACAATACTTACTAAGAACAATTGCATTCCACCGCTGGCAAATCAATTGAGATTTTTCGATCTCATTTCTCTCACAAAATTGAAGCGTTTCACAAATAAGTTCAGTTGTAATAGGAAGTCTAGAGAAGATTTGATCAACCATGTTCACAATCCAAGTATCCAATATTTTAATGGGCTTTTTGCAAGTTTATTATACCGTTAAATCTTTTCTTCATAATTGCCATTCATTTTTAAATTACGAACCTCATCCAAAATCACCATGAATAAGACGTGTTCTCAGTGAAATAGCCCCCAGGTACGAAGCGCGAAGATGTGTAAAATATGCGAAAGATAGACACGTGGAAAAGAACTTTTACATATACAGGGCGAAAAAACGTTCTTGGTAACTTTTATCATTTATTCAATCTAACAAAAAACAATAACAAAAAAATGAAAACCAATCAAAATACTCTTGCAGATGTAAGGGTACCCTTTATATTTTTGACAGAAAATTTATGGGTGTTTTTCCGACATGTCGGCACAAACTTTTTGCCGTTTTTCTATGGGTTGAAACATGCGTGTATATACTAACCTTCTAAAAAATAGCACTATGGGCACTTTCAAAAAACTTTCCGAACAACCCTGTAACACAAATAAGCGTAAAAATATATAATATTAAAGGAGGAGTTTGCGACCACTTCTCAAAAAAAATTTTTTCTAAAAAGGTCATTTTTAGGGGTAAAATCATGCGAGAAATTGATTTCGCGCAGCGCCGAAGCGTAAAAATGCTTCCCTGACCCTGATTCAGGAAGGGGATCGGTGTATTGAAGCGAAAATCAATTTATTTACATATCAATTTATATTATTTTCGCTTCAAAACACCAATCCCTTTCCTGAATCAGGGTCAAGGAAGCGTCTTCACGTTTCGAAAGTGCGCGCAATCGATTCCCCACCCAGAAAAATCTAAGAATCGACAGTTTTCTCATAAAAATCTGAAAATGTTTGATTTTCGCTTCAATACACCGATTCCTTTCCTGAATTAGGGTCGAGGAAGCATTTTCAAGGTTTGGGAATGCGCACAATCGATTCCTCGCCTAGAAAAACTTAAGAATTAACGGTTTTCTCATAAAAATCCGAAAATGTTTGATTTTCGCTTCAAAACACCCACCACCTTCCCTGAATCAGGGTCAGAAAAGCATTTTTACGCTTCGGCGCTGCGCGCAATCGATTTCTCGCATGATTTTACCACTAAAAATGACCTTTTTAGAATAAAAAAATTTTTTCGAGAAGTGGTCGCAAACTGGACTCCCCCTTTAAGCAGTCCCACGATTATCTGTTGAAAACCTTATAGCCCAAACGGCATTATTAGAATTAAATATATTGATATCTCTGTACACAAATTTTCTCACACTCGACAAAATACTACTTATACACTTCCTAAAAGGTCGGATAAAATAACATTGAGCTAATACTGTACAAAATGTATGAAAAGACATTAGAATAAAGAAGATATAAGTACAATGGCTTGCATAAGGGATAGGAAACGATAAAATGATACCCACGATTGCTAGGGGTAACGATGTAGTCAAATCTGTAATGATATCTTCAACTAAAACCGATAAAAATAAAATTTTTTGCATCTGATAAGTGGTTTTTAAGACAGAAGCACGAAGATTTTGGACATTTCTATACAAAACGATGCAAACGCATTTGTTTATCGCAATTTTCGCTATTAGCATAGACATCCATATAATACCAAGAATTTGGATGAATAAATTTCTATGAAACGCCCCGATATTGGGTCCAAAAGATAGTTGGGTCAATACAGGAGCTTCTTGGGTTAAAAATTCGGTTGTATTAGTAACAGTTAGATCTAGTCCGACTACAAAAGTCGGTACACACCCGATAGCTATGAATACTATTAGAATCAGCAACAATTTTTTAGGATTATCAAAAAATAATTGAAATCTCCCAGGGATACACATGATATATCGGTACATAATCATGAATTCAATCACCATTAGTTTGATTCCTAAAAATCAAGCTGTCTCAGTGCTCCCTTGATATAGTGACACACCCCTAAAAACTCGATAAGCAGACCCCCCTAAAAATCTCGATAGCACCCACTAGGCGCTAGCACCCATATTTTTTTAGAATTGCATTTAATCGATTGATTCAAAAAATAACAAAAAAATTTTATAAAATTAAAAATTTGTTCGTAAAAAATAAAAAATTAGGGGGTTACCCGCTAAAAATTCAAATTTTTCATGAAACAAGAGTGAGCGCATTCGATTCCTCGTCAAAAATTACACCAAGGGGTTTAGTGAAGTTTATTTGAAGTGCTGAAACGTGCAGGGAACCCGAGAAAATGGGCAATAGGACGGAATGCACCGCACAAAGTACGAGCGCACGGACTGGGCGCACAAGGACTGAGCGCACGGACTGAGCGCACAAGGACTGAGCGCACAAAGACTGAATGCACGGACTGAGCGCACATTTTCCTTCAAAAATGTGCGTTCAGTCCATGCGCTCAGTCCTTGTACGCTTAGTCTGTGCGCTCAGTCCTTGTGCGCCCAGTCCGTGCGCTCAGTCCTTATGCACTCAGTCCGTGCGCTCATTCATTGTGTGCTCAGTCCTATAAAAACCGTGCGGTGCATTCCGTCCTATTGCCAGAAAATAGCATTTTTGAACAAATTTTTTTCAAAAAATGCCTTTTTCTCAGGTTTCCATGTCAAATAAACTTCACTAGACCCCTTGGTGTAATTTTTGACGAGGAATCGAATGCGCCCACTCTCGTTTCATGAAAAATTTAAATTTTTAGGGGGTACCCCCTAATTTTTTATTTTTACGAACAATTTTTTAATTTTAGGGGGCCCTGAAAAATTCGATAAGCAGACCCCTCCCCCCTCTAGGGTGGCCCGCTTAACGAGAGTTTACTGTATAAGGATCCTTTCAAATTATACTGTATAGTGCTCCCTCGACATAGTGACACCCCCTGGGGGTGTCACTATATCGAGGGAGCACTGTATATTTTCGAGACATGGTCTACAATTTTACCTATAATATCAGCATGTAGAACAACTTGAATATTCGGGCTAAACCAATTCCCTGCTATCCCATCGAAATAGAACACAATAGCAGGGAAGAACACTACAATATATTCTAATGTTATGATTAAGTCTAATATATAGCTTAATATAAAGTTAAATAACATTAGCCATCGGTACACTCCGATTGAGCCCGAATGGAATATTATGGCATATAAGATGAAGATGATTAGAATAGTGTTGATGCCTAGCATAACAGTAGCAGATTTGGAATAGATTTCTAGTAATACTGGCGCAGAAAAAGAATCCAGACTATAGTTGAGCATAGCGGAACTATGTTGTAAAATCAACAAATTACAACGTAAACCATTTGATTATGCAGGTGGCTTTTTTAACTAGAAAACATAGACTCGACGTCGACATTTAGATTCGAAAATTAATGAATGCGTCAATTCGTGATTTGGTGTTTGATTCACAAAACTGTAACTCTCATGCTGGTCTTTTCTATTTTAACAATATATTTTTTCAAAATTCCCATCGGCAACAAAAAAGATACCCAAATGGAATAAATTGTATCAATACTACATTGTGTTTATGAGAATTTTATGCATGTTAGTTCCGGAATTTTGCAACAAAAAAAATTTGAAGTCGGTGAAAAGTGCACAAAAAATTTCTAATACATACAGAGCGTTCATTTTGGTATGCAACATCAATATTTTTAGTCGTTCTCGCACTCCCTCTAACGAATTTCTATGCGGTCTTTTTTAAATTTTAGCTGAACAATGGCCGAATAAGTGTTGATAAAAATTTTCGAAATCCGTTGATCCTAACATTATCAAAAATTAGTTTGAAGTTTTCAAAGTCGATTTTCTTCACCTTAACAAAATGTTAGAAATTTAATTAAACAATATGGAAAAATATCAAAAAAATTTCTCGAGAACTTGCAAATGAGAAAACCCGAGCCACATAGCAGATGTTTTCTTAAAATTATAAATTGTGTTGGCGTTTTTCAACATGCAAATATAAGAAACAAAGAGATGTTTAACCATACTAAAAAAGATAAATCGAAAATCGATTTTCAAGGATGGAGAGATCTCACCCTTTTATCGGCACACTAACTTTCGTGTCAATAAACATATTAATTTAGACTAATTGAGTTGCCTGATTTGCAATAAATATGTACATATAGACACGAACGTGGCCAAAATTATAGTTTTGTGGCAATGTGGCGAAAGTTATAGTGCCCTTTTATCGGCTCTTTGTTAACAGATATTGTTAATAGCACGGCAGAAAGAGAAATCAAGTAATTTAGAGAAAAAAGGCTCCAACCTCCCTCCTCCATCAATTTGGGGAGGGGTATATCTAATAACGCTCAGCCGATTTTAGGGATAAAAGTTTTTTCTGATCTTTTCTACAGGGTGGCCCAAAAAAAAAACCGGACTTTTTCTATATTCGAAAAATTTCGACTTTATATAGCTTTTTGATGCATCCCTGCGTGGTCG
>JAQGBS010003933.1:0-10890 GCA_034698545.1 Acrobeloides obliquus
ACTCGAAGAACAATGGAAAAAAGTGATAGAATCTGGCGGAGAATACTTTGATTATTAGTTATTTGTTGTTTTGTTCACTTTTTGTTCAATAAAATTTTGATTTTTAATACGAGTCTTAAAATTTAGTTTCCAACCTAATATAAGGAGGCGGGTTATTTCCGTTCACTTTTTACTTTTTGGTCTAAATACATACTCGTTATTATAAGCAATATATGCAATTATACTAGCGGCTCGACCACTGTCATCGATGATCACCACCGGAATTTTTGGAGGCCTACAGTTATTATTTTTGAGACAAAATAAGAAATCTTTACGTTATAACATAATCATAAACCGTTATAATATCCGTTATGCCTCCTTCTAATAGAATACCAACTACTGGAACTGTTTTGTTGATGTTTCCAGAAATTTTCTGCTTCTCTACAATATATGACTCTAAACGTCGTCTTAATGTCACATCTGCGCCTGGTCTAAACTCTTGTTTTATTATTTATGATTATTTTTTGATATTACTTTCCAATTGTTCCATTGTCAACAAACAGAAAATAAGAATGTCGATGGTTCAAAGTGACACCACTTTCTTCATCCCTTTGTGTATTATAAAGGCTATATTTAACAGTTTTATCCTAAAATCCAAGATTCTATAAGGGAAACCTAGACTTACAGTATGTATAAAATTTTCTTTCCCCTTAACCATTCCCCATGGAACAATACCGATTGTGACTATTTTCGACTGTAGCTTAGATGTAGCAACAATCGGCTCTAATGCAGCGGAAACATATTTTACAGCGCCGGAATTTACTCCAGAAGTAATTATCCATGCGTTTGTGATATTCGTCGCTTTTCTTAGGCCTTCTTGGAATAATTGAGTCAATTTTGTGTACATCCTAAAGTTTTTTTGTTATTTAGTGATGTTTAAAGGACTAGGCCACCCAGTTACAATCATATGAAAAATATATCTTCTGAAAGATCATGAAAAATCGAATAAGAGCACTGCTCTAGGTCTTATAGTTCTATTACCTAAAATCTTTTACTCCTCCATGAATCGTAATAATCAAAGTTGGTGGAGGTATTTTCCAAGCTTTTATAAGCAGTTTCATAATATTAGCAGGATCAGTATCGACAGACAAACGGATATAATTTGCTTTAGATGAAAGCTGTCCTCCTACAAAATCTACCATATTGAAAAATTGAGCCAAAAAAATACCCAAAAATTGTATTGTTCCATAAGCATCTGTAGACAGTTTTTTAGTATGCTTATTATTCTGCCATTCTTTAGGCTCCTCAATATTTACTGTGGAAGGTAATAAACTCAAAGTATCATGATCGTTTATCAAGCGACCACACCCGCATCTAAATTTTATTTTTGATAAAAAGTATCAAAAATTTTATGCACTTTTTGGGATCTTTTCTTATCGGAATAAATCTAACGCATTCATGCTTTTCAAACGTGTTTTCTATCCATTTATTCTGAAAATGGTATAAAAATTATAAATGTTGCACCCGATCCAGGGATTCACCCGACTCTGAGACGGGTAACCGATCTAGAGCAATTGATTTTTTATCATCTATTGTTTCAATTAGCAAATTTTCAATTAGTTACCCTTGGCTCATTTCTTCTAGCGCCTCGGCTAGCACCTCTTCTAGAGATTCTGCTAGCAGAAGCGTTATTCAAGGCGCTAGAAGAGGCGCTAGAAGAAATACTAGCAGAGGCGCTAGAAGAAGAGCTATCAGAGGCGCTAGCTTAGGCACTAGAAGAGGCGCTAACAGAGACGCTATAAGAAGCGCTAGCAAAGGCGCTATCAGAGACACTAGCCGACATAGGTCTGCAAGGGGGAGGGGGGAGTCTCCCCCTCCCCTGACCCATTACGCACGAGTCCAAATTTAAAGTGGGGGATCACGCACTCATGGTCCAAAATTGAGGGTGACCACGCATAGACCCCGCCGAACATACAAGGTGGTCCATAAAAATTGGGTGTCAGAAGACTAAAAAAAAAGTCGTTATTTTTGGTGGAGATCGTGGGAAACCACCTCATCGGGGGTCCCCTCTCCCCCCACCTTGCCGACCTATGCTAGCCGAGGCGCTAGAAGAAACGAGCCAAGGGTAATTAGTCGAAAAATTTGCCAATTGAAACAATAGATGATAAAAAATCATTTGCTCTGATCGAGTACCCGACACAGAGTCGGGTGAATCACTGGATCGGGTGCAACATAAATATAAAAACTCACAATTTTCTTCGCTCTCAAATAAGTAGATGCCACTTCTGAAACCACAGATGGTGCTGGCATATTTTTGATATAAAATACAAATATTGAATAACACGAAAAATTTAAAAATTAGATTGAATCATCGTCACTTTCTAATGCTAAGTGATCTTGTAGAAAAAATAACTCTTGTATAAAAAATCGATGAAATACTAGCAAAAAGCCTCTTTTTTAAATATTCCATTATTCAAAATCAAACAATTCATATATATTTGCTAAATGGATTGATGGTAAATTATTTGTTCAGCACAAGGTTTTTTAATCAATTGAGCTCCTTTTTATGAGCTTCAAGCCTCATGTTGAGGGGAAATTCTATTTTCATAATATTTATTTTAGCCATAAAAGTGAAAATCTAGAGATCTATCCACAAAAAATATATCAAAAAAATCTAAATTATTGTATTTGGAAATGACTAGATCACATTAAATATAGAAATGTATGAGATTCATGAAAAAAATTTTCGACTCCTCCTAGTGCCACGTGTAAAAATGAGTCAAAAATGGCCACAGGGATCCAAAGTTTATAGATTTTATCCTGAAACTGGCCGAAAAAACAACCTATAGACATAACCTTATCTTTTTATGCCAATTTTTTGAAACAAGACAAAAGTTTTCGGACCCAACCACACAGGTGTTAATCACAGTGTGAATAGTGGAAAATACACCATCAAGTATTCACCAATTAACGGGATCAGTTGTAGATCTCGGTAACAGGGTTGCCATTTTCGCTTTTTTCGCAGCAATTTGCTTTTTTTTCGTCATTTTTGCTTTTTTTTCGGAGTCAAAAAAAAGCAAATTTTTTTGCTTTTTCTCAGAGTCAAAGACAGTAATTTTTTATCTCATTTTTGTTTGATTTTTTTATAATTTTCTAATTTTTTCATAGCTTAAAAAAAGTATTTCTCAAAAAAATTGATATTTTTAAACCAAATTTCTTCATTTTCTGAGCATTTTCAGCATATAAGCAAGCATTTTTCAAGAAAAAAATTCGCCTGCGGCGCTGGTTTTTGCATAGACTCAAGGATTTCTACAAAATTTAGTCAAAAATCGAAATTTTCTGAGTGTTTTCCGCTTAAAAATGAGTGTTTTTCAGAAAAAATGTTCGCGCCTCTCGGCGCGAAAAACGGGACTATACTGGTTTTGGAAATTTTTTTAAAAACTCGAAAAAATTGCCTTGTCCTCTCCCCTTATGTTTTTGCCCAAATTTTAACAAAATTTTCGAAAAAAAAACATAAGAGGGGACCAAGGTAAAAAAAAACAAGAAGAACCTGAAATTGATGTGTCTTTCACAAGAAATGATAGAGCCGAAACTAAAAAGAAATAAAAAGAATTTGTTTGTTATGTTATTTTGTATTATGTCTTTTGAATTAAAATTTTGCTGTTTTTTTGCTTTTTTTCGGAGATCATTGCTTTTTTTTGCTTTTTTTCAAGGGGTCTGATGCTTTTTTTCGGAAATTTCAGGTGGCAACCCTGCTCGGTAACAAAATGGTAGTGTTCATGGACGGTAGCCAGGAGGTCCGGGTTAGAGTCCCGGTCGGGTCCGAAAACTTTTGCCTAATTTAAAAAAAAATCGATTATGTTGCAATTCAAACCAATAAATTTTTATAAGCTTAAAATTTAAATTGAACAATGTAAAAACCTTATAACTTATAGATCTATCTAACCATAGACTGGGTATGAAGAAAATTTTTTGGGTTATATTAATAATTTTCTGGAGGCTTACGCCACCATGGAACTTCATAAGGGCTTCTAGTAACAGGGTTATCAGAATTATATTCACATCTTCTAAGCGATAATATTTTACATTTATCTAAATTTAACACAAGTTTAATAAATTTTATTAAAAAAATATGCATTTATAGCAATTTTTGTTAACCTACCATTATTTTGACTAATAACAGCTACAGCAACTACCATAAATACCCCAACAACAACAATCAACAAACAAAGTATAGTACAAGAGCAACAACAACAACATGTTTTATTACATGTGATGCGCTGAATCGATTTCTCGCATAAAATAACCCTTAGAACGATGATTTTAGAAGAAAATCTAAAATTTCCATATTTTCGCTTCAATAAAAACACTCATTTCTCTGAATCAGGGACAGAAAAACCTTTTCAAGCTTCGGGAATGCGCGCAATTGATTCTCCGCATTAAATTACCCCCAGAATATGATTTTAAGGGAGAAATTTCAAAATTTTTCGATTTTCTCTTCAATACACACATTTATTTCCCTGAATCAAGGTCAAGGAAGCATTTTCACGCCTCGGGAATGAGCGCAATCGATTTTTCGTCCAGAAATTACCCTAAAAAGTCGGTTTTTAGAAGAAAATCGGAAAAAAATTTTCGCTATTTTTGCCATCAAACTTGAGACTTTGAGTTGACGTGATCTTTCAAAAAAGATTCTTCTGTCCTAAACTACGTTCTATGAAATAAACTTTGAGAAAATCTATAAGAGAAAAAAGTTAGAGCACTACAAGGTAAAATGTACTCCTTTATATGGTACCTATTTGAAAATGGTATATCTCAGAAATTCTAAGGTTTTGCGCGTTCGGGTTTTTTTGCATGAGATTCCTCGGCTCGCGAGCTATAAAAATTTGCAAAAAATATCGAAAACGCGAATATCGAGAGTGAGAAAATCCACTTTTTATGCCTAAAAAATTGAAAATTTTTACCTCAGGATCACGTTGTTCCCAAAAATATATGCAAGCGATTGCATGGCCAATCTAGTATAGAAGACGGTATCGAAACATTTATTCGGGGTGCCGAGATATGGTCGATTGAATAGGGTGAAGTCAACCAAAAACTGACCTGTATTCGGTGAATATTCTCGAGAACGACTTTTCTAATAGTATAAACTGATCAAAATCGATTCAAATCGACTAGAATAAAAAATCGATTAAGCTCATTTTTTGAAAATAGTGGAGCTCGGATTAATCATGCCGAGAGCGTGAAAATATAAGAAAATTTTAAATTAGGCAAAAGTTTTAGGATCCGACGACACAGGTGTTAATCACAGTGTGAGTAGTGGAAAATACACCGTCAAGTATTCACCAATTAACGGGATCAGTTGTAGGTCTCGGTAGCAAAATGGTAGTGCTCTTGGACGATAGCCAGGAGGTCCGGGTTAGAGTCCCGGTCGGGTTCAAAAACTTTTGCCTAATTTAAAAAATTGATTATGTTGCAATTCAAACTACCAAATTTTTATAAGCTTAAAATTTAAATTGAACAACGTAAAAAAAGATAACTGATAGATCTATCTAATCATAGAATCCTTGGTTAGGAGGAAAATTTCCCGGATTATATCGATAACGTTCTGGAGGCGGAGGCCACCATCTCCAACGGGTGGTAGTAGCCGGGCGATAAGTCCAAGGCGTAGTCGGGCGGTCAGTCGTTGTGGGTTTAGGAACCGGATGATCACATATTCTAGGCGATATTTTTTTACATATATCTAAATTTAACACGAGTTTAATAAATTTTTATTACAAAAATATGCATTTATATGCAATTTTTAGTAACCTACCGCTATTTTGACTAATAACAGCTACAGCAACTACAGCAACTACCGCCATTACCGCAACAACAATCAACAAACAAAGAATAGTACAAGAGCAACAACAACAACATGTTTTATTACAATTAAAATGTAAGGGTACGTTAACCGCATTAAATTCCATTTAAATGAAAAAATAGATCTAGTAGTAAGTGTTCTCGATAATTAAAGTTTCACACAAGGAATAAAACGACAGCGTCTTGACACAGTCAAGAAGGAACAAAAGTATTGTGGTTAAAAAACCATTAATTAAGATTTTTGTAGTCTGTTGTAATATTTTCGTCAGTTGAGTTCGTCAAATAGTAACCCGGCGATGTAACAACTTCAATGACTTTAAATTCGGCAATAGGAACGAATGCACCGCACACTTTGTTGAGGATCGAGCGCACAGTTTTTTGTTTTTGAAATAATTCAAAATTGACGTGGCGAATTCCGATGATTTTTGTGTCATTTTAAAGCTGACAACCGTAGCAATCCAATGACGCCAAGATCATGGCATATCTCTTTATGATTGCTGAGATATTTGATAAAATGTGAAAAATGTCAAAATTCTAAAAAATCGACATTTTTCACATTTTCCCAAATATCTCAGCAACCATAAAGAGATATGTCATGATCTTGGCATCGTTGGATTGCTACGATTGCCAGCTTTAAAATAACACCAAAATCATCGGAATTCGCCACGTCAATTTTGAATTATTTCAAAAAAAAAACCTGTGTGCTCGATCCTCAAAAAAGTGTGCGATGCATTCTTTCCTATTGCCTTAAATTCGAGAGTCAAAGTTGGTATATTGAAAATATTCGCACCAGCTGAATCGCATGGTTCACATCTTTAATGATTTGAAAATTTACGCGTGTCAGTCGCTAATGTAGTTGTAATTAGATTAATATACACAGAAAAATTGCTAATTGGAACTTGGCTCTCCAAAAACATACAACATATTATTATCATATGGGCATGAGCTTCAAATTCGTTAGCATACGCATTGTGTAGATCAACTAAATTGTTCAGACTTTGTTATCAAATTTCGCGCAGACCTCGAGCTGCACACTTTTTTGTGTTTGTTTCATACGCTAGGATTACCTAAAAAAACGTTTTTCCTTTATAACTTTTTTCAGTTAAACTGTCATAAAAAAAGATATTTACACCATTAGATTAGTCAAAAAAATGGTGTGGAAAACTATATAAAACTTTAGTGTAAAACTTTGACTCCGTCGAGAAAATCGAAAAAAACTGTTTTTCGAAAAAATTATTTTCTCGGATACTCCTCTGAATTCGTCATTGATGTCGAACAAAAAACAGATGCTTTAATTGCGAAAAATAAGCGTTTTTTTTCAAAAAATTGCAAAAGTCGTCATTTTCAAGCTATCATATCTCGGCCAGAATAAAATATTTTTAAATATTTTTTAAATATATATATTACAGACCATCAACTACTCAAAAATGCTCGCTCGAATTAAAAAATTAAGCTTTGTTTCATATCCTTTCGATGAAACAAACACAAAGCTGTTGTTTTTTTACTTCTCGAAGTTCTTTTTAAACATACCTGCGAGTTTGTCGTTTTCAGCGCTGCGTAACCCGTCAGGATATAAATTTATAGCTTTATTTATACTTGACTGCTTAAAAGATCCCGTTTGGCCTAGCAGAGATAAGCTTAATTTTTTAATTTAATTTTAGAGTATTCTATTGTAAGTTTTACTCAAAATACGCTCCTATATGCACCGATAACGGTAAACTATAGTACAGTTCAAAAAGCATACGACGTTTCCAATATTGTTGATGAGTAAATAAAATTTTCTCTAATGTCATTTTTTGAGTTGATATTGAGAGGTTTGAGTATTGTTCTTTTAGTATCTAAAATTTTTTAAAGCACTGACCTGGACGAAAGCAAAAAATTAAAGATGTTTCTTATGATTTTGGCTGATGTAAAATTTGTAAAATTAGAATGCACTCCTCGGCACGGCCTTGCGGACGAACATTTGTGGATGAGACATATGCGGATGCGACACTTGCGGGCGAATAGAGTCTAACATGACTTTACTAGTCATGTTAGACTTTGTTCGTCCGCAAATGTCTCATCCACAAATGTTCGTCCGCAAATAAGGCCACGCCACTCCTCTTAAGTTTTATCAAATAAATTAAAAATTTTGACGTTTTCCCAAATTGAGGCTCAAAGGTCTTCAAAAATCTATTTTTCTGTGCAATTTTCCATATGTTACAAAAATATGTTTGAATTTTTTGCATAAAATTTTAACTCATTTTTGACGAAAATGGGAAAATCACTTTTATAAAATACGCAAACATGAGTGTTTTTGGCTTGTTTTAGGAAAATGAATTGGAAAATCTTTGGCAAAATGGGCAAGAAATTACAATTTTTTGGAAAAATTTAAAACATAAGAAGTACCCTAAGAATTTTACTCAATTTTTTACCCTAGCCAAGAACATAGTGGAGGCCCTTTATTTTTTTTTCATTCGGGCAGTTTATAGTGAGGGCGAGGGGAATTGCGATACCAAGACTGTTTCTAACTTTTTTTCTAACGAACGTTTTTTAACCGGACTATTTCTAATGTTTTCTAACCGACTTTTCTAAACTTTTCAACTATGAAGACATATTCTTGTCAATAATTAGATTTAACTGATAATTAGGCAAATTTAAAATTAAAAGTATACAGGGGACGGAGAAGTTCTGCCAAAGGATGTACGAAGTTTAATATGGGATGTAAAAAGTCTTGTCCATATGTACAAAAAGTCCTGGCATAGAATGCAATAGGTCCTGACACAGGAAAAATTTTAGTTTTAATGTATTTACAACAATCTTCAACACGAAATTGCATATTTTTGTATTGGGAACTTGTCAGGACGTCCTGAAAAGTTCCCAATAAAAAAATCTGCAGCTTCGTAATGAAGATTGTTATAAATCCATTAAAACTAAATTTTTTCTATGTCAAGACTTGTTGCACACAAGGACAAGACTTTTTGCATCCCATGTCAGACATCCTTTGCCAGTACTTTTCGTCCCCTGTACATTCAGCTTTGAAAAATCGATTAGAGGCCATTGAAGTTAGAAAAAAGAAAAAAAGAAGCCATTGAAGTTAGAAAAAAGTTGGTGCTAGAATTCTCCATATTTCGATTTCGCTACTACCTCGACTATACCTAATCTCACACTCAACTGAAATCGGAAAATTGTCTTTTCCATAGGCAACAATGAATACCTGCAAGGCATTTTCGATATCATTAATTATTTGTTCACTACAAACATTATATGTTGAGGCGGTAACTAATGCTATTTTGATATTCCCTTTAATCAGTCCCAGATTTGTATCCATTAATATTTTATAGAATTTCGAATAGCCTACGGCTACATCATATTCATTTAAATGATCTAGTTTATAATCTTTCTTGATCATATACATTCTATACAAATTTTCAAGCATGCAATTCATTGTTTGTCCCCGTAGGTTTTCTTCGGTCCTAAACTCTCACTCACTCGTAAAATGCCTCAAAAATTTACAGAAAACACGCATAATAACATTGATCCACAATAAACTCTAGATGCTTTCTCATTAACCAATATAAATCCTTTAGAATATCTAGCAGATTGCATTCTAACAGTAGATAGTCGTTTTGTTTTGTTTTCCATAATAAATGCATTGTATAATATACAACATAATTGTCCCGAGATATATTGGCCAGAGTTTGCTTTTCAAAATAATTCGATTTGTCTTGGCAATATGTGGAAAGAACAAGAGCTCGTAAAATGTCAGCAATTCCCATATTTCTGTTCCACTTTTTAGGATCAATTGGTTGGGAAAACGTTTTCTTATCTTGTTCAGACAATGGAGTAAAAATTCGAATCTGTGGTGGCTCGTACGGATAATTTTCGGTGAAAAACATTTGACCATACAATTGCATACCTATTCAAAAAGAAATGTTCTAGCAAGCGCTATTCTTACCTGAATGCATAGAATCAAATGGGCCGTGAATAAAAAACACCCATATAAATAAGTTTCCTTTAGTAGGCAATGCAGCAGCAAAGGGTATTGGATTGTTCAAATGCTCTTGGTATTCAAGTAATAATAGCTTTACTGACTCATTGGGCTCGCAGGTGCATAGACTCGTCTGAGTACTGCCGATCATTTCATTTTTTCTATGATTATAAATATCAATCAGCTATTTTCATGGGGAAGGTATCCAACCATGCGAGGGGGACAAATCCGGAAAAATGTCATTTTGATTAAAAATTTTTAGTCCTTTGACAAAAGCATATCCCCATGTAGAGTCCGATACCCGGAACAGGCGGAACCGACTTTTTTTGACTGGAACCGAACGCATGGGAATCGAACTACCCGGAACCAAACATGCCAAAACTGACTTTTTTTGAAATTTTAAAAAGTTGAAATTAAAAATCATGTTTTGAATCAATCGTTTCAATAAGTAAGCTCATTAGATGGCGATCTTTTTTTTGGTCGAGAACATATAGCCCGAGGTAGCTTGTCCCCCTTGTTCATGTATGCAGTTATGGCTATGGTCTTTGAAAGTAAAAACTTTGAACGCCTATGTAATCCTAAGGCAATATTTAAAAGGTTATTCGGTAAAGTGTGTTTCCAAATTCCATAATTCAATGAATAAGACTCCGGATGTTCGATTTTCGAGAGATATTTCTTTTGGATCTACTCATAATAGTAATACCTACTCGCCTACGCTATAGCAATTATTTCGATAATTTGCTTCACTGGGCAGATTTCTTTTAAAAATGTTCGACTCTTTTATGATTTTCGGCCATTCATTTGTTAGAAACTTCTTATAATTGTTATTATATTTGGAACAATATTGACAACTCCAATCACCATTTGATAAATTTGAATGAAAATCTTTGCTAAAATCATATGTTTCAGAAAACTTGGAAATCACACATGTACACCCCCTCCTCAAATTGGGGAGGGATGGGTTGTGTGTAAGCCAACTCTAGGTCCGCGCAAGACCACTCTCAGACCTGCGCGCGAATCGCTCAGATATTCGATTTTACGCGCACATTATAAGCTGATTTTAAATATGTTTTATATAAGCATTT
>JAQGBS010003934.1:0-10890 GCA_034698545.1 Acrobeloides obliquus
AGTTTGTGTATTACAACGAAGAGCTTGTAACAAATTCAAAATTTCAAACGCAACTATCTCGAAAACTACAACGATTCCGAACATGCCGTAAAAACAAAAAATGTTCTATTTTTCATGATCTTTTCGAATATATCATTTTTTCATATGGTTGTAACTGACTGGACTGGTCCTTTAATAAAAACCAGTTATGTTAGCATAAAAATGGTCTCCGAGAGTATTGAAAATATTTTTTATTCAGATTTTTAGACTATTCCATGTCGTCGACTGGTATGCAACTATCCTTGGCATGGTTGGATCTGCAGGGATTAGCTATGGCAAGTTTTGGCACTAGAACAGTAAACATCTCACAGATTTTGACGAATTTTTTACACATTAGAAAATTCAAAATTTTGCACTGTTTTTTTTCAAATCTGTGTGAAAAATTCGTTAATTCTTGAGTCTGTGATGCATTCCGTCCGATTGCCTTTTCTTTTAAAGGAATTTATTTTGCAACAAAATGGCTTAAGAGAAAAAACTTCCGCATCGTCTAAATGCGTTAATCCCCCAGCATGTTAAAAATAAGCGATTGTTATAAAACAAAGTAAACAAATGTTTTCAACGACACATGCGATTTTTGATGCATTTAAATTAGGTCAAATGTTCTCATGAATTTGAAATGTTATCAGAATTAGTCTCAAGACAAAAAACTAAAAGCCATTTGATTTGGAAATTTCCAACTTGTTGTTTTTTAAAAACGCACCTACAACTTGATAACCTGACTCCTTAGCCACTAAGCTATTGTGTGCCCACTTTTTGTCTTTGAAAGCAACCATAGTTCTTTAAGCAATCATATGGGTATAACTCTTAAAAATGAAAAAATAACTTTTATCGTTAAGATTGAGATTAAAATTTAGGAGATGGGATTAATCAATGGGAGATGATTCGAACTGGCAAAGGTCCAACACGAAGAAGTAGTCTTGTTTATAACCTAAGTCCACCACTAGCTGCTATAAGGTAAGCAGTATAAAGTGATGTAGATCGCATCACACCTGATTTGGTTTTTTTAGATGGAATAATTTCAAGTTGGTGTATGAAGTTGGTGGCGCGAGTCGCTCATCTCCAACACGAATACAGCTGTATCGATTGGATAGTGAATTTTTTCTCCACTTTCGATTTTAAAGGGGGTGTAACATTTATGGCCTATTCTCGAAAAATCGAAAAAATTTTCGATTTTCTTCTAAAAACTGATTTTTTCGGGTAATTTTTCGGCGGAAAATTGATTGCGCGCATTTTCGAAGCGTGAAAAATTAAGTTTGACCTTGAAAATCAGGGTAGAACTGCGTTTCAACGCGAAAATTTTTTCTGAACCGATGAGGGCGTAACATTTATGGTGTATTCTCGAAAAAAACGCGAAAAAATTTTTTCTAAAAAAGACCTTTCTAGGCCTAAAAAAAATTTTCGCGTTGAAACGCAGTTCTACCCTAATTTTCAGGGTCAACCATAATTTTTCACGCTTTGAAAATGCGCACAATCGATTTTTTGCCCAGAAATTACCCGAAATTTTCGGTTTTTAGAAGAAAATTGAAAATTTTTTTTTCGATTTTTTGAGAATAGACCATAAATGTTATGCTCCCTTTAGCCGATTCATATTTTAGCCGATCCTTATGAAAGACAAAACGTTGCCAGAATGTACCCAACGGTTGTCAAGGATCTCATTCGACGTTTGCACGAATATAAGCAAGGATCACGTCGGTCGGTTCGCACTCCGATGCATTGGCGCGGAAGTCCGGAGTTTTCACGTGGCGCTTTTGGTAGCTATTGGTGTCAGTGAAAATATAATATACGCTTTATTAAGCTTAACATGTAATAAAGTTCAAAGATATGTATATGTGTGTGATGCAGGAATGAGCGAATGGAGGGATATCACATTACGATTCTTGGATATATTCGGCTTCTAAGTGCAGGACTAGGGGTTCGTAGGAGTTTTTTTCTTCGAGGAGGCGTTGTATATCGGCTAAAGTGATGCAACCATCGTTGTCAGAATCGAGAGCCTAAAATTTGAAATTTCCATCAACTAGAGACCGTCATAGTTTAAAAAATGAACGAGACTGAGTATCGAAACGAAAACCTGAATTTCAATTCCTTAAGGACTTTTTGAGAATTTTGAACAATCTGAGTATCAAAACGAAAATCTGAATTTGAATCCCTTGAGAAATTTTTGTAAATTTTGAATGAATCTGAGTATCGAAACGAAAACCTGAATTTGAATTTCTTAAGGACTTTTTGAAAAATTTCACCGCCAATCGATAGATCGCATCGAAAAACGGTACTTCAAATGTTTTTTTGGTATTACCGTTTTTTGATGATCTCTATTGATTGACGGCGGAATTTTTCAAAAGTTCCTTACGGAATTCAAATTCAGGTTTTCGTTTCGATACTCAGACTCGTTCAAAAATTTTAAAATACACTGACCCTGAATCAGGGAAGCATTCTCAAGTTTCGGGAATGCGCGCATCGGATTCCCCGCATCGAATTTGTTTGTATTAGAGCAAAAAACGGTACTTTGAATTGTGCTTTTGCTAAATTCTCCAACCAAGGGAACGACTGAACGACCGGCTTTGTTCCATTCTTATCACCTTGTTGACTGCCACTTGTCTGGCAAATTCCAAACGCAGCTGCATCGCCCGATCCCGAATTCGTGCACAATGAAGCATTCAAATCAAACACTGATTTTGCATAGCTAATAAATGCAACTTCATCGACATACCCCTAGAATGGGAACAGCATTTTTGTGATGTAGAGTAGTGTGATGTTCAAAGTGATCATGATAAAAAAAGGGTGTGTGATAAGTGATAAGAGATAACAGCATATTGATAACAACTATAACGATTTTTGTGATAACGTTATCACGGGAGGTACCAAACACTATAATGCAGGGATACGAATGCGAGTTTTTTCCGTCAAACACGACCACGCAGGGATGCGAATGCGAATTTTTCCCGCCAAACACAACCACGCAGGGATAAGAATTTTTACTGCCAAACACGACCACGCAGGGATGCGTGATAACGTCATCTCACCCTCATTTATCACGTTGAACATCACTACTGTAGAGTGCATGCTGTACTACAACTCGTACCTCACGATTAGGCATCATAAGATTAAAGGCAAATTGAGCAGAAGTGGTCGTTGGAATACTGGAATGAGCGTTGTCCACCGGCTCGGTTTCTCGGAATGATTCGATTAAGGCGTGTAGGCAAAGTATGAGATCTTCAAAGGTGATCAACTTGAGAGTCCGATCGCCAGCGATCGCCAAGAAAATCCTGTCTGCAAACTCGTAGTCATTTGCACCTTTAAAAATAAGGCGGAAAATTTGGCGCCATTGTGCTGGCGTCATTCTTCCATTCGAACAGACCTAAATTGGAAATTTTCAAAAGTTGGCACTCCATAGTGGGCAAAGAAGCCAATTGTCCGATCTGGCAAGTTAAGCAACGTTGAGCCCGCAAGTTCAATTCCCACTAGGGAGGTAAAACTTTTGATTTTCAAAAAAATTTTTGGTACTAAGGGTTAGCGATCATGCAGTGATGTTTCCTGCAAAATACGACTACTCGAATTTTTTCTGTCAAGCACGACCACACAGGGACGCATAGTTTCCCGCAATACAACCTCGCAGGGATCCTGCCAAACACGACCACGCAGGGATGCGACAACGAATTCAACGACTGGTTTATTGCATTTTGGGACTACTTCATGGATCACAAACTTGGAGCAGAAATGTTTTACCACTTTTTCGGAAAAAACGTCTTTTGAAAATCACAAGTTTTACCCTAGTGGGATCGAACTTGCGGGACCCAACGTTGCTTAACTTGTCAGATCGGACGGTCAGCTTCTCTATTCACTATGATATGCCAACTTTTGTACGACGCCCGGGAAGCGGAGTATACCTGCTTAAAATTTCTATATAAGAACATAATCCAATCCCGTTTGAATCCCGTCAGCCTGCGCAATTCATCCAACGAAGGCGGTTGAGTGTTAAATGGGTTTGTGAGCAGATCCTCGATATCAATTTCGACATCTAAAAATTGGCTTTATTTTGTTCTCGGAATGTACAGGGTAGGCCAAAAAAATTGGCTTTTTAATATTTTTTTGGGAAATTTATTTTTCTAAAAATAGCCCTCCGGGGTAAGTTTATGCCGAGAATCGATTGCGTGCATTCCTAGATCGTGAAAACGTTTCCTTGACCCTGATTCAGGGTAAAAATGATTTTGAAGGGAAAATGGTTATTTTTGTTTTTTTCTCATTTTTCACTCTTCCATGGGTAATTTTATGCGTGAAATCGATTGCACACGTTTTCGAAGCATAAGGGTCGCCACAAGCACGGCACAAGCTATCTTACGAAAGTACGACAGCCCCACAAGCTATCGAACGACCGTAAAAGTACGACGAAATCGCCACAAGCTGTACGACGCAGTACGATGGCATCGTACGAAATTCGTACGATAGCTTGTGGCCATTTCGTCCGTATTTTACACTCGTACGATAGCTTGTGCCGTTGCTTGTGATAGTGCGATAGCTTGTGGGGACCCTAAAAATGATTCCCTGAAACAGAAAATGACAATTTTCACTTTTTCTTTACAAGTGAAAATTGTCATTTTCTGTTTCAGGGAATCATTTTCACTTCAAAACCAACCAATTTTTCCTTGAATCAGGTTCAGGGAAGCATTTTCAGGGATTGGGAATGCGCGCAATCGATTTTCTGCATAAAATTACCCCCAGATGGATGCTTTCTGGGCGAAAATAGAAATTTTTCGATTTTCGTGTCAATACACCAACTATATTCTCTGAATCAAGGGTAAAGAAGCATTTTCAGGGCTGGGGAATGCGCCCAATCGATTCCCCTTGATAAAATTACCCTCAGAGGGGTCTTTTTTATGATTTTTCCACAAATTCAATTTTTGGTGATTTTTTATTTTTTCTAAAAATTCGATTTTTGCCACTTTTTGGTCCACCTTGTATGTATTCGATATAATTAGAGTTTTAATTAAATTCATCAATTAAATATACTGGCCATATCTATCGCATTTCCCCCGGCTCTATTATTTTGTGGCTTTTTGTTTGCCTGATAGATCGCCTTTGAAGAATTGCATTCGAATGAAGAAAAAAAATTTTTCTTTGAAAGCCATTTGGAAGATTTTCATTTGCAGCCAACATCTTTTTTACACATTTCAATATGAGACATAAACAAATGCACATGGCACACTTGCGATTTCCCCTCGTTTTAATAGGTGAAGTCGGAAACAGATGATCATACAGGGTGTATCGACAAAAATTTGGGAAATTTTTCATGTTTTTTTTCAAAAATTTTTTCCAAAAATGACTCTATTAAGAGTAATTTTAGGAATCGATTGTGCGCATTTCCGAAGCTTGAAAACACTTTTCTGACCCTGATTCAGGGAAATAAGAGTGTATATTGAAGCGAAAATATGAAAATTTTGAATTTTTCTTCCGAAAACCATCGTTCCTGGGGTTATTTTATGCGAGGAAGCCGAAAAACATGTTCCTGAGTTGAGTAAATTCTTCCTTGAATCAGGATAAGCATGTGTAATAAAAAGAAATTAATTAAAATTTTCCTTTATTAATTTCGTGTTATTACACATGCTTACCCTGATTCAGGGAAGCATTTTTTCGACTCGAGATCATGTTTTTCGTATTCCTCGCATAAAATAACCCAGGAACGATGATTTGAAGAAGAAAAATCCAAAATTTTCATATTTTCGCTTCAATACACACTCTTATTTCCCTGAGTCATGGTCAGGGAGGTGTTGGAAATGCATGCAATCGATTCCTTGCATAGATCTAATAGGGTCATTTTTGGAAAAAAATTTTGGGTTGAAAAAACATGAAAAAATCGCCCAAATTCTGGTTTTTTTCGATACACCCTGTAATTGGGATCAAAAATCAAGAAAATTTTTTTAAATATGGTTTTCAAAAAAAAGACATTTTCTAAACAAAAGACGCTTTTTTCTTCAATCGATTCTTCGTGTCGAAAACCCCCAGAAATGAGTATTTTAACATAAAAAACTAAAAAAGATGATTTTCGCTTCATACACTGACCCTGAACCAAGTTAGATCCTGAATCAGGTGAAGAAACTTTTTTTGCGCCATCCTGTTTTTTACCAGGAGTTTTTCAGATTGGGAAATCGATTTCCGCAGGTTTTTTATAGATTTCGAATTTTTCAATTTTTGACAAATTTTCGATTTTTGCCGAATTTTTCCGTTCCCAAGACCCCCTTCTACCCCAAATAACCGAAATACCATCTGTTGTCATTTTACACCACCTGTCTGCACTCAAAAAGCCAGTACATTTTTTATGCGAATTTCAGTTTTTAACTAGATCGTTACGTCCGTACTTCCGAAAAGTTTACAGATCGATTGTGCGCATTTTTATAGCATGATAAATTTATCTGACCCTGATTCAGGCAATCTCGCTTCAAACATCATCACACAGCCTTGGCTACCATTAAAATGTATAGTTTTTAGAAGAAAAAATGGAGCTACTACACAATAGGGAGGGGGCACCCACGTGAAAAAATTTTCAAACATTTTTTCTGGAAATGACCCCTCTAGGGGTAAAAACATGCGGGAATCCGAATTTGACATTTTCGAAGAGAAAAAACGATTCCCTGATTCAGGGAAGGCCTGTGTATTGAAACGAAAAATCGCAAAAATGCGATTTTTCAACTTTTCGCTTCAATACACAGACTGTCCCTGAATCAGGGAAGCGTTTTTGGAAAATTTTTTCATGTGGGTAATCCCTCCCCCTATTGTGTAGTAACTCCGAAAAAATAGATTAATACCTGTATCATAAAAGCATAACCAATATTGGAACCGTCGCAGACCCCAATAAATCCTCTGGAAAATAGCATTTCCATATTTAAAGTGGAATTCTTCCTTGCCGAATTGCCTAGAAAAAGGACCAGTCGACTCGGAAAAAACACTATGAACCAATTATTTATTCAGAAAGTTCATGAAAAATGGAGCATTTTATTTTTTTACGACAACTTCTGAATCGTTATAGTTCTTGAGATAATTGCGTTTGAAATTGTTCATGTTGAAAACTTTCGTTGTAATACACAAACTTTTTTGAATTTTTGCATCGATTTTTTCAAAATTTCATAAAATGAACATTATAGCAATTTATAGCTAAATGAGATGAACAAAATGACACCAAAATTATCCAATTTAAACATTGTTTGGGGTTATTGAAACGAAAACATGAATCAGAATTTTCGTTCAAATAACCCAAAACAATTTTCAAATTGGATCTGGTGTCATTTTGTTCGTCTTGGTGAGAAAAAAATTGATGCAAAAATGGATTTTTCTACAAAAAAGTTTGTGTATTACAACGAAAACATGAGCAACTCAAAAATTCAAACGCAATTTTTTCAACAACGATTCCGAAAGTAACGTAAAAACAAAAAATACCCCATTTTTCATGAACACCACTTTTACGGATTCGGGGACGAAAACTAATTGTGTTTGAAGTTGGTGATTTTTGAAATTTGTGTATTACAACGAAAACATGAACGCAATTTTTACTGCGTTCATGTTTTCGTTGTAATACACAGATTTTTCAAAAATCGCCAACTTCACACACAATTCTCTCGAAAACTACAACGATTCAGAGTGTGACGTAAAAACAAAAAATACTCCATTTTTCATGAATTTTCCGAATATATAATTTTTAGGTAGAGTTTTTTCCGAGTAGTCTGGTCCTCTAAAACCATATATCCATATAATCTAATATACCTTTCCAAGGTTCGTTGCCGCTCCGAAGCAGTTCTCCGTGGAATTTTCATTCTCATAAAAACATTCTTAGAATAATAGGAGTCAGAGGGGCCGCGCTTGGAGCGCCGAGTCCGAAAAGTGCGAGCACGGATCGCCGTCCACATATGTCACGGAAGTGTGGATGGCCAAGGGCGGCGCTTGCACTGCTTATTCTTGTCGTCTTTGATCAGTTCAACAAGATTTTTTTGAGAGTTGTAAATAGCTGGTTAATTCCAATCTTGTTGATTCCTGCTCTTTAATCGTGTTGCACCAGAATGGACCAGATGATTGTTTTCTTTTTTCACTGTTAAAGGTTCAGTACATTTAGACAAAAGTTGTGTTATTTTTTGTTAATTTCAGAGAAGATTTCAATCATTTTGAGCATTTTTTGCTAAAAAACATAACTGTGAAATTTTGCAAAAAACTGCATCGGTGGTGCAGTGGATATGATCTAGTCGTTGATCCAAACGGTCTCGGGTTCGACTCCCACTGGCGTCGAATTAATTTTGCTAATGCGAATGAAGTTGGAAAATTTTTTAATGTGTATTGAAACGAAAACATTGGATTTTCGTTTCGATACACAGAAAATTCGATTTTTGCAGTTTTTGATCAATCTGGGCAAAATTAATTCGACGTCAGTGGGAGTCAAACCCGATTGTTTAGGTCAATGACTAGACTCATAACCACTGCACTACCAATGCAGTTTTTTGCAAAGTTTCACATATAGGTTCTTTTGCAAAAAATGCTCAAAATGATTGAAATTTTCGGAAAATTAACAAAAAATAACATAACTTTTGTCTAAAGCACCATTTATATTTCTGTCGCGTCGCAACGCGACAGTGCATTTTGTGTCGTACGACACAAAAATACACTGTCGCGTTGAGACGCGACGGAAGTATAACTTTTGTCTAAGTGCTACTGAACCTTTAAAACTAAAGTTAGAAAAATTTGAAGCACCAGTCTACTTTTGGGGAAATGGCACCGCCAGGTGATAGAGCACAAAATTTCAGAAAAAAATTTTCAAACGAGTTTGTACATTGAAACGAAAATAAAAACTTTGAGCCTGCCGCTCAGGCAATTCGTTTCAATACACAGACGACTTTTGGCGAAAAATTCCATTTTTTCATCAATTTTTTCAACTTTCATCAAATGAACATTGTAGCAGTTTTTTATAGCTAAATGAGACGAACAAAATGACACAAAAATTATCCAATTTGAAAATTGTTTTGGGTTATTGAAACGAAAACATGAATCAGAATTTTCGTTTCAATAACCCAACACATTTTTCAAATTCAATAATTTTGGTGTCATTTGATACGTCTCGATGAGGGTTAAAAAATGCCAACTTTCTTTTTTTTCTAAATTATCAAGGATTTTGAATTTTATAATGATTTATTAAATCGATTCAATGAAAAAAGTTTCATTGATGCAGGCTCTTCGCTTCAATGTTCAAACTCATTTGAAAAAATTCTAAAAAATTGAAAAAATGACAATTTTTTCGATCATAACTTGTTACGATTAGATTTTCAAGTAGTGCCGTAAAAATAAAAAATGCTCGAAATTTTGTGCTCTTTCACATGGCCAAAAGTAGAGACTGGTGCTTGAATTATACAAAACACAACGAAAACGGGAAATCATGTGGCCTTATGAATGCCGTGGAATTTAATGCCTCGTTAACTAAGACAAACATGGCATTTCTATAATTATATGCAAAAGGAATCCATCATTTCAATGGTTGATTAGCATAATAAACGAATGCCGGATATTATTGAAAGTGTCACGAGTAATCCAACATTTTACGAGATCGACGCCGAAAATGCGACATAATTCATCGGGCATCCAAATTATTCGGCCTCAAACTTCCGGGAAAAATTTAATTAAAAATACTTATAATCCAGTAAAATGGCTCTAGGATTTTTTTTAACGAAAAACTTGGAGCTACTACACAAAAAATATAGTAGAGAACCCCCAACAAAAATCAATTTTTGCGACTTTTCGCTTCAATACGCAGACCTTTCCTGGATCAGGGAAGCGTTTTTTCGCTTTGAAAATGTCAAATTCGGATTCCCCGCAAAAAAAAGTTTGTGTATTACAACAAAAACATTAACAATTTCAAACGCAACTCTCTCGAATTTTTTTCACAAAAATCGGAGTTTTTTTCTCAAAATCGAATTTTTGTTCAAAATCAATTTTTTGCTAAAAAATTGAAAAAAAATCGACAAAATTGAAAATCGAAAAAATTGGAAAAAATCGAAAAAACTCGACAAAATCGAAAAAAATTGAAAAAAAAATCAAAAAATCTTTTCAATTTGAAAATAGATTTTGACATGATTAAAATAGATTTTGACGTCAAAATCTTTTCACAACCCTAGAGCCAACAGGCAAGGGTTCGAGTCCTGCCCCCTCCAACTGGATTTTGCCTATAATCCTCGCGAGTACTCGCAACCTTTCGTCCGTCGAAACATTGCGAGTAACAAGTATAGCTGGAAGCAGCGAGTACTCACTGCCCTTGCGAGTAACTTCAAACCACTTAAAAACGAAGTGTAGCTGAAGACGTTGCGAGTACTCGCAACGCGAGTGAAGTATAGATCCTCTCTAAATCGAATTTTGCTCAAAATCGAATTTTTGTTCAAAAATCAAAATTTTTCACAAAAATCGGGTTTTTGTTCAAAGTCAAATTTTTGCTCAAAATCGAGTTTTTGTTCAAAAATCGAAATTTTAAAAAAATGGTTTTTTTAACACCCTGTATAAAAAATCTCGAAAAATAACAATTTTAACACAACCGAAATCGAACCAATATCTTGAAATAATGATATACTCTTGCGTTAACTTCGCCGTTAATTTATTTAACCTTTTTAATGCTATATGACTAAAAGAGAAAATATGTTAGATAAAATAAAATCTTGAAAATTTCAAAAAACTACAAGTTAGATGTAAGAAAACAAGGTTTCTAAAGAAAATAGCACATGAATGAAAGATTGCGATAAGCCCTCTTCTTCTGTTGAAATTTTTCCGTCCATTTAGCCTTATAAAGAGAAGCCAATTATTCTCGCCAGATCGGATTTCACCGGAGGCGCAAAGCCA
>JAQGBS010003935.1:0-10889 GCA_034698545.1 Acrobeloides obliquus
CATCCATGAAGCCCTAGCGGGCTTCATGTCTAAACTAGGAGTCGGGCAGGATCTCTAGATTATGGGATTGATGCGCTTCGCGCACACTCCCCATGAAGGTTTTATTTGTAGAATAATGCCATTTTCTGATTTCTTTTTTTGTTAAAATGTATTGTTTGTGGTTTGAAAAGGTTTTTTGTTAATCATTTTCATAAGAACTAGAAAATTTATGTTTTTGTTTAGGAAATGGAAAATGCGCAATAATTATGTATCAGCAAAAATTTTGTTTGCTCTTTCCGAGAAAGGAGAAAAATTTATCAACGCAATGACTTGTTTCAGATTGATGAAGAATATTTTTTGGATAGTTTGTGTATATTTGGTTTTTTTTATTGCACGATGGATAGATTTTCGCGGTAGCTGGATGATGGTGAGGATTTTTGATCCCTTAAAATTGAAAAGATGTTATAATCATTCCCTCCCCTGAAAAAAAATTATTTCACTCTAAGGTTGTTTTAGTTGTTTTTTGTTGAAAAAAGGATTTGAGAGGGAAATTTCTGATGTATTGTGTTTTATTGTGACAAGGAGTTGAAAAAAATGTGTGAAATTTGAGTTTATACAAAATTTTTGTTTTGATTTATTTTAATGATGTTGCATTGTAGATACTTCTGGAAAGCTCTAGTCGGGCTCGTCGGTTGGGCATGGGCTGTCCTCATGGTAATGTTGGCAGGAAAAAATAGGACAGTGCATTCTGCTAGGGCAAGCTTCCACAATGAAGTGGGTCCATATTTTGAGCGTGAATGTATCTGAACAGCTAGGTAACCCAGAGGGGCGAGTTGAGGCTATGTTATAGGCTAATTGTATAGGATTATTGGTGGGACCCTGATGGATATTAGCGTGAAATGAATAACCTCCATCACCCCTAGTGGCAAGGATTTTCAGTTTACCATAATAACCATCCCTTAAATTAATGGGTATATAACCCACCTTCAGTTCCGAAACCGCGTTAATTACGGCCGCTCGGATCATTGCGTCGGCATCTTCCCCAACGAGAAATCTATAGTCGCCTGTTATCGTGACCCTTCGCGTGACATCAAAAATGTCTTTTTCGGAGGGCTTTTCTTCTACGGTGAATGTAAGATGGTGCCATTCGTAGGGGTAGCTTGCGATTGGCAGAATAGGAAGAGGACGTCTTTGCCAATCTCGTGAGGGGCCTTTGGGTTTTAGATTAGGGCTGGTGGACATAATTTGTGACAAAATTATTGTTTATAGAATTTTATTGTAGGTGAACGACCTTCTTCTCTTCATGCTTTTATATGTTATGTTTTGATCTGACATCATGAAGCCTGGCCGGGCTTCATATGACTCTATGAAGCTTCGTTGAAACAATGATTATTCATGAAGCTTGATGAAGCTTCGATGACGTATGCTTGACGTTCGCCGTTTCTGCATGAGTATTTAAATGCTTGTAAAAATCAAAAAAAATTTTGTATTAACCAAAACAACAATTTTCTCTATAATTTGCCTTTACTACTTTTTCACGGATGTAAGTGGTTATTTATTTCTGCCAGTTTAAATTGTGGGGGGGGGAGGGGTTAGTTATTTTTGTAAATGACCATTTGATCTTTCGGATTATATTTTTATGTTTAGCATGTCTCAAGACAATGACATTAGTGGGTCGTTTGAAAAATTGAATATAAGTGATATAGATGATTTTCTTGATTCTCCTTGTGCTGATGCATCTTTATTCGATGTTGTTTCTGATCAACTCGCAAGTGTTAAAGAGGTGCTAGAAGATATGTTCAATTCAAATCAGAATGTATTAAAACAAGTATCCGCTGATCCGAATGAATTTAACTTTGGTACTCCTTTGAGTCCAGGGCGCGTTTATAATTTTTTGGGTGCTAATGATGATTCTGGTCATAGTAAAAGATTATTTTTCTCAATAAACAGTTATCTTTAGGTAGTGTAGATCATTCTATGACATCGCCTGATTGGAACAATAATTCTAATTTTCCTATTACTCTCAATATCCTACAAGTCCTATTCCTGTCCCTCTTTCAATTGATAGTCCCATTCAGATTCCATTGGAGCCCAGCTCTGGTTTCGATCCTAGGCTAGCGTCACAATATACCCCGTCAAGTCCTAGTTTAATGGATTCCATCTGCTTTTCCAAAAACCTCAATGCCGGGGTTCGAGAAGTCCATTGGGTTGAGAATCCAGCTGACATGAAAGTCACTTTTGATAATGTGGCTGCGGTCGTATCAAATGAAAAGTCAAATGATTTGGTAGGAGAAATATCACATTTTAGAACATTATATCACATTTTGTTTTTTAAGTTATTCTTTTAAATTTTTTAGGGCCCTGAGTGGCGTCGACCTGGATTTGTTCCCGACTGGAGGATTAAGACCCAAAGGCAATCATTTGGAAGGCTTTTTCAGAGTTATTATGACTTAGTAAACAGTCCTACTTTAACTCAGCCAGAATTTGAATACCTCATCAAGCATCCTACTTTGAATGTTGTTGAAAGAGATGCATTACGAAAACGTCGCCGTGCGGCAATGCAGCGAAAGCGCCGAAACCATGGCTCACGACTATATTGATTTAATGATTTTGTATTTGCCTCATGCATTTTTTGATAATAAAATCTTTTGTTGAATTTAGAGGTTGAAATTTCACATTTTCTGACTTATTCGGATAATAATAAAGGCGCCTATTATCCTTCACTCGATGTTAAATTCAGGATTTACAATAATTTCATTGAGCAACATTTTTTATGAGGATTTTTGTGAGTGATGGTTCTAGCGAAAGTAATTTTTAGATAATATTTTCATACGAAAAATAGTCATTTGTAATTTTAATGTATGATTTAGTGAAGTGAAAATTTTTTCTGCGCAAAAAAGGCTCAAAATCTTTAGGGATGAAAAACAATTATGTTCATTCGTTGTCATGTTCATTTGTTTGTCTTCATAAATAGTAATTTTACTCATCATTTATCGTCGTTTATATGATGATAAGAAGAAAAATAAAAACTTTTTACAATATATTATGACTATGATTATTGGAGAGCACTATGACAATACATATTTATGGCAAAGGCGTTTTTTTGTAAAAAAGTTGCTTACTGAAAAAATATATTTTGCAAAAATCCTAATCTTATATAATATGTTTTATGCTAAAAATTCAAAAGGTTTTGTTGTAGACGATCTGATTTTGAAAAAATAGGAGCTTGATAGTTTTTCATAACTTTGAAGTGTAGTACAATAAATGACGGTGGTTTATTTGCCTAGAAAAATTGTCAAGAAACTGAGTTTTATACTTAACTATCAGCATTTTAAATTTAGAGTCACAAATCCGTTTTTGATTGGATTTTATTTACATTTGAGACCATAATTCAAGTAATTACTTAAAAACAATCTTTTCGAGAGAAAACCGAGCTTTAAGTGTCACATTTTTGTAAGGATATTTATTTTGCTGCAATTTTCTTAAAGGTTAATAAAAACGAGAAAATCGAAATTTGATAACCCTAAAAAATTGTGTACATAAAGCTCTGCTTTCTTAATAAGGGTGCTTTTAGGTTTAATAATCCCCAACCTGTTTAGAGTGTATCTTACGATCCCAATTTTACAAACTCAGAATCCTGGTTTTCCTTAAAAAAATTGATGATTGGATCGTATTCAGCATACACTCTTACAATCAACTAAAAAAGGTTGACCGAAAACTAGCAAAATTTGCCAATTTTCAGTGTATATGTTATTGGACTTTAATAACTTATGTTAAAGCACAATAACATATACACGTTTGTTTCAAAACGTATCTATATTTTTGTTTTAAGGCGAGATTAAAAATGCCGTTTGTAGATTTTTCGAAAAACCTTGCTGTATAACAATGGTAGTTTCCGTTGAATTTTTACATAAGTTTTGTTTTAGAATTAAAAGGCATTATCATAAAACATCTTATTGTAATGATTACTGTGATAATGAATGTTGCTACACCCACGATTAGTAATATATTTTTAAAGTCTGAGAAAAAAAATTTTAGTAAATAAAAGATGTCAGGGCTCTCGAACGTTTTATATGGACCTAAATTTTGATCATTTTTGTCTATGTTTATAGGTGATACGTAGTTTAGGTGCTTTTTTGGTAACTTTATTTTTGTAACGCTATTAGGACACGCTACTTCACATGTACCGGATGTTTCGGCTTGAGAAAAATATAATTTCACGGTTTTTCTAGAGCCCATAGGGTCACAATTTGCAGCGAATTTTATAGAATCGCAGTCTACATGTGCAGTACTTGTACCAAAATCTGTTTTACAAGAATATGATAATTCTGCACCGTTGTCGCACGAGTAACAACCCTCTATGTCTATTACATCTAGTTGGCAGGAATTCATTTCAATCTTGTTGATAGCTATAAGATCTTTAATAGTTAATTGCAGTTGTATGGTAGTTAGTCTTGGAACAATGTATAAATTTCTACCTTCTGCATAAACTAACGATTCTTCTCCTGTTAATCTCGGCATAAGATTAGAAGTATTTTTGAAAACTGTTTCAAGATCATTTGTGGTACATTCACAGTTTGCCACTGTTCCCCTGGAAAACAATGGCAAATGTCTTCTTCTGCGATATCACAATCAAGTATCATGGCTCTACCAAGATTTTGGCATCTGATCCGACTTACTTGTTTTAATGTATTTTCATCGGAAATGATTACTGATCTTTTTCCATCAGTAAGAAAATGTTTGAATGTGATGTCCTCATCAGCTATGAATATGTTTGGCATATTTATTTTTATGTGATTCCAGCTACTTGTCTTAATAGGAAGAAGAGTCATAGTATGATTTTCCGAGCTTTCGCTAGTGTCTAACCGAAGATTAAGTTGTACTTGTGGCTCCCAGTATTTGCAGTTAAATAGCTCGTAAATAGTATGAGAATGTGCTAAGACATATGTCCTGAAAAAAAGACACGAAGGGGAACAAAAGAAGCATCCTGAGCCCCAGCATCCTGGTACTCCAACGCAATGGGTGTAACCTTTGGCCGAATTTGCTTCATTGCCTAGTTCCCATATTTTATCGTTAGATTTGAGCGCATCACATACGTTACTTTCACAGCTTCCGGCGTGCGGGCATCGTTTTACACTTTGAGCTCTTCCTTCGTAGGATACTGTAAAAAATCCATCTTTAGGGATGCATCGATATCTTAGTTGTTCAACTTCTATTCTTAATGTACCATGAGTCCTATCTTTGTCATCTTTTAATAAAAGACAATATGTTTGTCCTAAAGGCTCCAAAGAAATTATAGTCGAATGTGAGATAGTACATTTAACAGTGCCTTTGTTGTCTGATGTACATTCATTAGATTTTGCAGTGAATGTTTCGGTTTCCGTGCACGCATTGCTGGTTTGGATTAATCCAGCTATAGCGAGCAAGTAAATTACGAGAAAATCATTATTTGTAAAATTTTGAGAGATTTTTCTCAGAACTATTGTAATTAGTCGAGCAGTTAAAACCAAAATATAGCAAACTATAATAGATATCTGTGTTGACAAGCAAATAAAAAAGCTTCCCAGCGTTAATATTAAGCTAATCCAATAAATTACACTAGTTGCACAATCCTTGAGTAGAATTGTATTTGGAATTCTATGTTCTCCATATCCATATATTCGTGGTAAATTTATGAGAAGAATTGTCATGAGTTTGAAGGCAGAGATATGCGGTCTTATTTTATGGTCAGCATTTCTTGCTCCCGGTCGGTTTCTAAGTCGAAGTCTTCTCCATATTATTCTTACTAGGAATAAATATCCCTTAAATGAAAGACGAACAATATGGTAGATGCCCTTAGACAGCAAGATAATTAGTTTGATTACAAAATAGAGCGAGAATCCTCCGAACGATACAATTACTCCTATCATGGCAATTACTTTAGTTTTCGCACAATGAGGATTAGCCAAAAAGTTTCTGCAAAAATAGCAGTTGATTGTTTCACAAAAGACGTTTGGTGGACAATTTTTTATGGTATGTTTTACTAATTCTCCGTTTTTCCAGATTTTTACCTTTACGTCATGATCTAGGATCGTAACATCCGGCGTGAACATTATACTTGCTGTTTCTTTTGGATGCGGAATTCTGTAACAGGAAGTTTTTACACATAATTCAACAAGATTTGCTCCTTTAGGTAGGGAGATGTTCGCTCCACCTACAATGCAAGTAATTCCGCAATGGTCGCAAATTTCAGATTGTGGGATTTTTTCCAATGGGCCATAATATTTGAGAATTATGGATCCCCATGCTCTTAATGGTATGGATAAACTTTCGGTTTCTATAGTGATCATTTCACTATACGGATGATAACAAAATATCTTTCCCTTTGGTTGACATTCTCGTTCTCTACAAAAATGATCAGAACCTGTAATATCGGGACCTTGTCCAATGCATACATACTCATCTTGGATAGCGTCTTTATGTGCTTTATTTAGGTTTTTGACATAATGAGTTGTGTTATCAAAAAGTTCCACCTTTGTTATTCTCATAGTTTTTATTTTAGAATCGCAGTTATCTGATGGAGATAGTGAACATATTTCAGGTTTCAATTCCTCTAATAACTCTCTTACCTTAGGATTTTTGATAGTGGATTTAGCTTTAGATGGTCCTTTATAAAATGAGCATTCTTCAGCCCAATTTGGGCATTCGCATGGAGGGCCACAGTACGCTCCGTATGTGCCACCACCATCCTCTTTATATCTTAAGTGACCCTTTTCACATTTGGCTATGGCCGAACAGTAATAACCATCTTCTGTTTCTTTAATAATAATTCCAGAAGGCATGCATTCTTGTTGATCGATATCTTTAATTCTTACTCCTTTAGGACACGGCAGTGCTCCGATTTTATCGAAAAGGAGTATTATAGAAATAAAATAAATCAACCCTTTGATTTTATTTTTAGCATTTTCCTTTGCCGCTCTTGGAATTCTGTCAGTGACTTTTGAGTTCGCAGTATCTTTCTTCTGGTTTAGATCGTTTATGGTTTCTTGATTAATAACTTCGTTGTTTTCTGTACGTGTGAGTTTTTCGGAATGTATTTCCAATGGGTAAAGAAAGTTTATGGCACTCTTAAAATATTTCCATTAGGAGTTTTGACTTTAGCAACGCGTATTGCTTCTTCTCTTCCTTTATTGAGTTCTACGATTCGTCGAAGTTTCCACGATCCTCGAGGTAAATCTTCATCTTTTATAAGAACTATTTCGCCAATTTTTGGTATGCCACTCGTGATGCTTCTTGGTTGATGATGTGTTAATTTTTGTCTTTCACGCAAGCTTGTAAGATATTCTCTGTGCCATATATCCCAAAATTTATCAAGGATTTTCTGAGTGCTTTTCCAAAGATTAAGTAATTTCTCACGGGATTCGATACCTTTTGGGACGTATTCATCATTTGAATCGTTTTCCAGTTGTGGTGTCCCAATTAGTGCTTTTGGTATAAGGAAATCTATTGGCCTAAGTATATCAGAAGATGGTAAATCTTCGTATAAATAAGTTAATGGTCTGCTATTCACAATACTTTCTATTTCGGTTAACAATGTTTCCATTTGTTCTAAAGTTAAACATCGCCTTCCTATAGATTTTCTCATACAATTTTTTACTAGTCCAATCATTCTTTCATAGAATCCTCCCTGCCAGGGGGCAAGTTCTGCTATAAATCTCCACTCGGTCCGTTTCGTAGAAAAATAAGACGCTACATTAGGGTCTTGTAAAATGTCTGTCCAGGCAAGTTGCAAGGTGCTAGCTGACAATTTGAATTGAGTTGCATTGTCAGAAATGATTAAGTCAGGCTTTCCTCTTCTACTAATGAATCTTCTAAAACAATAAAGGAATGATTGAGCTGTCATGTCTAGGACGTGTTCTAAGTGGATGGCTCTAGTGGACATGCATGTGAAGATACATACCCACATCTTTGTATTGCCTTCTTTGTTCCTAATGTTTAATGGTCCAAAATAGTCTATTCCCACATGCTGAAATGCGTTTGATCTTGCTACTCGTTCTTCTGGAAGCGAAGGCATGCTTGGTAGTACGTATGGCTTGGCACTATATTTTTTACATAATGCACAACGGTGATTTATTGCTGATTTAACGGCCGATCTTCCTTGAGGTACCCAATAATTGTCTCTAATTTCTGCTAAAGTATGTTGCACTCCTGTGTGCATATTTTTCTTATGAATATCATATATAATCAAACTTGTTAGCGTGTGCTTGCGCGGGAGGTAGATGGGATTTTTCCTGGATGGTTTTAATTCGCTCTCTTTGAGCCTTCCTGAGCATCGCAGTAGTCCATCTTCGTCTTTGTATAACCCTAGGCCTTTGAATTCCGCATCTTTAGGTGGGGACTCTGTCTGAGCTTGAGCTATCAATAATTTTTCGACTTGCTTTAGTTCGTTTATGGCAAATGTCCCTTCATGAGAATCTTTCATCCATTTAAATAAACTTTTATTTGGCCAAATTTTCTTTGCTGATTTTTTAATGAACCGTAATGTTAAAGCTGCTGTTCTTAGAAGAATAAAAAATGAACTGAATCGAGAAAAATATATTTCTAAATGTCTCTTTGGTAGATCAAGCATGTTCGATCTTATGGCGTAAGTACTTTCATGACTTATTTCAGGTTCATTTTCTTGAGACTCTTCTAACTGATCTTTAGTTAAAACTTTTGGCCACAGAGATACTTTTTTCTGTAACCAATTCGGGCCTTTCCACCAAAGATTGCTGTTTTTTAACTCTAGTGCAGTCATACCGCGGGTGCCAATATCTGCCGGATTTTCTGCAGTATTAACATAACGGAATTCTTTGAGTCCAGAATTTCTTATTTCGTAGAGTCGATTATCTACGAAAGTTCCTATTTTTTTGTTAGAGAATATCCATCCAAGCACACATTTTGAATCTGACCAAATAATTGTCCGTTTTATTGGCAATTTGATTTGGTTCTTTATAAAAAGAGTTAGCCTAACTCCCATTAATAATGCTATGAGTTCTAATCTTGGTATCGTTGGTTTTTCAATAGGAGCTAATCTGCTTTTTGCCATTAATAGTTTAGTTTCTATTACTTGCCCAACTTCTTGTCGTAAGAATGATGCTGCGCAACAAGCCTGTCCTGATGCATCCACAAATGTGTGTATTTCTAAATTATCAAGGTTATTGGGATCTAAGCAGAGTCTAGAAAATTTAAACTTATGTCCATCACATGATTTAAATATTTCATCCCACTTATATGCTAAATCATTAGATATTTTTTCGTCCCAGTCTAGTTTATTTTTCCATAAATCTTGAATAAATAGTTTTGATGATAGCAGTATTGGACATATTAATCCTAATGGATCAAATACTCCAGCTACAATTTTTAATATCTTCCTCTTGGAAAGATAACTGACTGATGGTTGATAAATGGGCAGTTTTACCTCTATAGTATCTGAGATTGTGTCCCAATAAAGACCTAAAACTTTCATTCCTTGTTCTTTTGCTCTAGTTTCAGTTGAAAATCCTTTGTTTGTCTGATCATCGTTTGATATGAAATCTCGTAGCTGCATTGATGCCTTTTTAAAGATTTTGTCAATATTTATATATTTTTCTAGAGCTTCTTCTGTGCTTGATGCTGATATCATCACATTATCGGCGTATGTGTTTTCGATAATTTCCTCTGCAATGGGTGTCCTTTGTAGTGATAGGTGGTGTCGTATAGTTGCCGCTAAAATAAATGGGCTACTTATAATTCCAAAAACTACCCGACAGAATCGATATTCTTGTAAGTTATTATCTGAGAATGGCTTTGTTGGGTCTTTTAACCATAGAAATCTCGTAACATCTCTGTCTTCAGGGTGTACACTGATTTGTAAAAATGCCTTTTCGACATCAGATAATACGACGATATGTGGCTTCCGAAATCTTAGTAACATGCCACAGAGATCAGGTAACATCACAGGCCCTCTGTAAAGGCAGTCATTTAAGCTCTTGTCGCTTTTTCGAGTTCTGGCTGAAGCATCATATACGATTCGTACTTTGGTTGTCGTTTTTTGAGGAGTGATAACTGGATGGTGGGGTAAATAATGAATTATTCCGTATGTTTGGTTTTTATCTACCTTTTCAATAATTCCTTTGGCGTCTTGATCTTGAATAATGTCATTATATTTTTGAAGAAGTTCTGGATTAGATTGAAGTCTTGTTATTGTTGATTTTAAGCGTCCAAGACATAAACCATAATTAGTTGGAAGGTTTGGATTTGGGCTTTTCCATGGCCACCTAACTTCATACCTATTTTCTACCCAACGTATAGTTTCTGAAAATTTTTTCAAGGCTAAATCATCATCCTTTACATGCGGGTCGTCGTTTATCCCAATCGTATCGAGTCTCCATACTTTTTCTATGTCTTCAGTTGGAGGGAGTAACTTTATTTTTCTACCTTTCGAAGATAAAAAGATACCTTTAGTGTCATGCTCTTTAAGTTTTCCACAAATCACAGGACCAATTGTTGTTTCAAGTAATTTGTAACCGTTCTTCAAAGTTTGAATTGGAGCGGGTTCCAATAATTCCCATAGGTAGTCTGATCCTATAAGTAAGTCCGGTGAAGATGCATAACTTGGTCGAAGCTCAAGATTCTTAATAGATTGTGGATCCTCTACCATCTCTGGTGGGTAAACTATCATTTCTATTTTATCTGTTAATTTATCTACTGCGTTGACTTGGAGCGTTTTTAATGTGCCATTTTTTTGTTGGAGGTGTAGAATGTATTTAGGTGAGAGAATGTCCTTTGGTTTATCTGACGCAAAGGTTGATAATTGTAGTCTTGTTTCATCATATGGATTTAAATGTAATTTGTTGGCTAATGCGTGTGTGATGTAAGAACCATCACTTCCTCCATCCAAGAAAGCACTT